>JAZBGW010002360.1:1728-11793 GCA_037464815.1 Mylabris variabilis | reverse complement strand
GTTTGGAAAATTTTTAAATAAGCTTCAATTATTGGAAAACTAACAAACATATCGGGAAAATTCTTACATATTTTGGAAGCTGTTTCAATTTTCTATCTAAATCAATTGAAAAATCTTGAAAATCGATAATATTGTCCAAGTTTTAGCCAGTTATGTATGTAAATCTACGAAAAAAAAAGGGTCCAAGTTTTTTATCTGCCATTCAGAATTTTATCACGCTTTTCCAAAATAAAAAGGTTTGAAGGAAGCACCATGAAATGCTCTATCCAACGTACGTCAAGTTTTGACAATATCTTGAAAAACAAGCGAGTAATTGCAGTTTGAAAATTTACTGTTTTTTAACGATGAATCGACCAGCCGCTCCGGAATCCCCTTAAAGTATATCAGAGCATGGCATCTGGAACGCGAAGAAATAAGAAGTATTTCCTTAAACAGCATCCTGAATTTTATTGAACATACAGGACTGTTGAGGAAAGACAGTTAACTCAAACTAAGTGTGATGATGGGTTTCAAAAGGCCTTTAAGGTCGAGGTACGTTGGTGAATTAACCACAGCTCGTGAGTGAAGGACTAATAAAGACCTCATACAAAACATTAATAATCAATCGAAAAAAGAGTATCAGATTCAACAATTCTAGTAAATCACGATGAGGAAAGAAGATTGAAGGTGATTAGTTTGATTGATAGCTTGATTGAAGAGCGTTAGATTCTTAAGATTTTAAACAATTTCAACATATCACCGGCTTGAATACACTAAAATCTATCATTATGAATTAGAGTTCAAATTTTCGTGTCGACTAGTTGAACTCTTGCCTCATTTTGTCCCTTGAACGATCTGATAAATAGACCCAAGTTTCAATAGATAGCCTACAGGAGTATTAGGACAATCGACTCTAGTATAGATCATAATCGAAAAAAAAAGATCGTCAAGATATTGACGTGATTAGATTGATTTGTAGCCTTGTTCTCATTATGGAAAATTTTCGAAAAATCCTGAACATTTATACTGTTTATGCAGAGTAATCTTTAAGATTTCTACTGTAATTATAAATAAATTACTTATTTAATTAATTGTTTAATTAACTAATAGCATTAGAAATGTATTAATAAGAAATTCCTCAATTGTGTACAAGGTTCTGCGATTTCAACATCACCAACTACTACTTACTCTACATACATTTATAATAGTCAACATTTTAATTATGGCAAATTTAGAAAAAAGAAGAATGAAATATTCATATTTGTCTCGATCAATCACCATAATTAATAATGGAATAATTACAGTTTTTTCCTATTGCGTGAATCATCTTTTGCAGCAGCATTGATTCAATTCCTGTTTTGTCTTGATTGAAATCTTCAAAAAGTATTCTTTTCATCAATCAAATCAAATCAAACGAGAATGATAAGCAAAGAAACGAAATGTTACAGCAACAACATTAATATGGACGAGAGAAGAAAAAAACCAGATACAAACGAATCATAAGAATCATAATAAAATAAAAAGATGACTAAGAAGATGATTTCTTTAATTAACTTGATCTAAACCTGGCCTGTATAAAAGACAAAAATGTGCAAGTCATAAATTATCATAATGATAATGCATTTGTTATAAACATAAATTAACATAATATATATTATGACTAAGATGGAAGAACTATAATTATGACGATTTTATGCTGTCTATATCTGTGTATTTATATATAGATGTTGATGGATTATAGGGAGTGGGCGATTTCAAAATACCCGATATTTGTTCATAAAGAACAAATAGTAATAGTGATAATACTAATACTAATAATAATAATAATATTAACAATAAAAAGAAATTATATTATTGTTCAACCTCATTATTAACTTCGTGTGTGTGTGTGTGTATATAATGTGATTTTCATTGTTAATGGAATGCGATAATTATCAAGCATTACACAAGATTAGATTCTTTGTAAATAACGTAATTACTTAAGTTATCATAAACACTGACTGCTATCATTCATTCATTCATATGAAACATTGACATTTTTGCATTTCAACTGTACTCCTAGTAACGCTTTGATAAAAATTTTGAAAACCAACAGTCAATTTTGTTTTGCTTCACTTCAACCAGGACTTTGGTATCCTGGAATAACATGGTTTGGAGCTTATCCAATCAGGCCAAGCTTGGATCAGTTGTATCACATTCGTCCTTTATCAAAAAACCTATTAAATCTATATCTGATGTTTGAAAATGAATGTTAATCCAATGTTATATATTATTATAGCAACTTTAAAAACACGACTCGGCAATCTTGCAGCTTGTACATCGTCATCGCCATCTATCCTTTATGTTGCGAACTAATAGCCATCTTTACATTTCAATTATTCCAGGAAAATAAACAAGTTTTGCTGTAATAACAATGTTATCATTGGAAATGCCATTATAAACGTTATCAATCTTGTTGCAAAACTATAATTTTTAATAGGTGAATACAAGGCAGGTCCGATACAGTAGCGTAACTACATCCCCGCTAGCCCCCGCAAGACGGGGGGGGGGCGATAAATATAGGAGGCCCGGTAGAAAAACGTTAAGAGAGGATCTATGCATTAATTTTCTGAAAAGCGTACCACAAAGAAATTTTCGGGACACTACTTTATGGGGCCCCTTGCAATGGCCCCGTGACTTGGTTGAAAGTGAAATTTAAAAACGAATTTGCAAAGTCTACCAACTCTATTAAATCATAGTTGATGGTTTGATAGGGGCCCGGTTGACCTAACTTGCAGGGGGTCCAAAATTTACAGTTACGCCACTGGTCCGATAAGTACTTCGCCACACCGCCAGATGGAGCCGCTATCGCAAGAGAAATTTGATATCTTATGGTACATCCTCGTAGACGGTTACTGTTGAAATTTCAGCCGAATCGGACTTTTAAGTTAGAAATTTGGGTCGAATGAGGAGGTTATCGCCGTCACGGAGACCTACTTCACAGACCTCCTGAAAACGTATTTTTCAGACGGATTAAAGAAGTTGGAGAATCGCTGGGTCAAGTGTATTGCATTAAAAGGAGACTTTGTTGAGAAATAAATTGCCACTTTTCCAAAAATTTTCGTTTTTCTTTTGCAGGCTAAGTACTTATCGGACCACCCTCGTATAACACGTGAAGAATTTTTGAGAGAACTCATTGAATTCTTAAAAATTAGATTTCTTGTCTTTATCTCTCATATGCCTCTTGGATAAAGTATCATCCGCTTCTTCATCTTTAAAATTGTGCTCAAATTCTTAAAAATAAATTTTTCCATTTTTTATTAATTTTCCGAAAAACTAACCAGCATAGCGGAAAATTTCTTGGAGATTTGGAAATCCCTTAATTTGCTGTATCTAGTTAAATTTCTATTGCAAACTAGTCAATATAAGCTGAGTTACGTGAGAACATATAAAGAAGCATTCTACAAGATGTTGCTCTGTAATTCAGGCTAACGAAGGAGGTCCTCACAATGTCTGGCAGCTCAGAATTCGAAAATAAAAAAATATTAAACTAAAAATAGTTGGCGGGAAAAATGTGCCATTTTGTTAATTTACGGGGCCTTTCATGGCTTCGCCCTTTTTCCTTTATGACAGAGAAAGCTTGGTTTACACAACTAAAAGATTCGTCACATTTTCCGTGCACCTGACTGTACAAATATAGATAAAACTTAGAAAAAGTAAGACGTTTAAGGCTTTTAACGATACTGTTTCTTGTTAAAAAGTTCATCTAGAACATAATAATAATTCAATTTCGGTAGATTAATAAAAAAAA
Source organism: Mylabris variabilis (assembly GCA_037464815.1). Taxonomy (NCBI): domain Eukaryota; kingdom Metazoa; phylum Arthropoda; class Insecta; order Coleoptera; family Meloidae; genus Mylabris; species Mylabris variabilis. The sequence continues at coordinate 8,024 of JAZBGW010002360.1, read as the reverse complement.
GAGATTAATTTAACGACAATGAATCCCCCCCCTCAAGCTCCTTAGTTATTAGTATTATTATGAATTGAGGGGAGTAGATAAAAGAGACCACTTTCCGTGCGGTCGTGTAAAACCACCTTTAGAGGGCGGTCCTAACAATGTAACAGAACTTTGAGAAGAAAAATATTCAATCAGAAGAAGGGGTGGTGCCATTTTGGGCATATACCTGAATAGAAAAATATTTTCTACAAATTTGGTATGATGGAAATTTGTTCTAACACCTCCTACCTTTTTACCCTCACGAGAGAAACAGCCAGACTCACACGAATCGAAAAACGGGATATTCCTCGTTCAAGAGTCGGTCTATTTTATGTGCTCCCCAGTGTACAGCGAGGTGCATGAAAAAGATAATGATAGTTGTTAGGCTGCGTAAATCAGGCTAACGAAGGAGGTCTTCAGAATGTCTGACAGGTCAGAACTGGAAAAGAAACATATTCAGCTGAAAATTCTAGATGGAAACAGGGGCGTTACCTTATTTATTTACAGTGCCTTACATGGCTCCACCCTTTTTCAGAGAAAGCTTGGTTTACACAACTAAAAGAACGGGTATTTCTCGCTCAAGAGTCGTCACCTTTTTCATGCACCTAGCTGTACTTGTCGAGTATTTGTTGTTAGTTCCTGTTTCATAAATTTTCCAACATTAATTTGATGAATTCTAAAGAATTATCCATATTTTTCGGATTTAAATGGAACGTACGGTATATATGTTGCATTCTTTTTCTATAAATAGCCTGTATTTGAAAATATCAATAATACTACAAGGTGAAAAATAAACAAAACAATTCATTTTAATTATCATCTGAATTTCGTGGAGGTGATGCATCATTGGAAAATCACAAATAGAGAAAGTAAACAAATTTTAATAAATTAAACGAAATGACGTTATTAATGATTAGTTTGTTAATTAATTAATTTCAATAATTTATAAATTATTTACAGGTTATTGATTTTGTAAAATTTTCTAAATAATTTAGAAGTTCAATTTAATCGTACATATATAGAATCTAATGTCTAATTACTAATAAATCTTAATTGACTTTCAGATTATTAAATGAAACAATAGGTAGTTGGATTAATAATGTTTCCCTTTTTGTTTAAACAACACAGAGTAAAAAAATATTTTAATTATTTTATAAAAAGAAATTTATTACGATAAGATTGTTTCCATTAATAAAACTATTCATAATTATTAATTTACAAATGAATAAATCATATATTTTTTATTTGAAATAATGACAAAGATTGTAATTAAAAATGTATACAATTGATGACAATTTTAATTGTTTTTTTTGTCTACATCTACAAATATTGTTCGTCAATTTCAATCTTCATCTATATCTTTATCTCTTAAAGATCTATACACAAATCTTTGCCGGTCAATAAGATTGTTCTACTCGATATAACACGAAAGCGTTATGTTTGATTTATGGTTTCAACGCAAAAATGGAGACCTGTTGACTCTATAGAAAAGTTTTACTGTATACAGAGTGATTCAAAGGGGATTTCGGAAACGGTAAGAGATACGAAAATGGTTAATGGAACAAAGGTGGATAATTAAGAGGCCAATAGAACGGGCCAAACAAATCAAGGATAACTTAATTGGTTTTCTAATTATTTTATTTCGGCCCTAATTTGGGAATATATTGAGAAAAGAGTAGCACATCTCCATTGCAACTTTTCAGGCACCATTTGATAGTGCAAACAGATTTTCGATACAATGCACCGTATCTAGAGCTATGTAGGCTTTCCAAAATTTTAAAAAATACAGGTCCTTATTTGAGAAAATGGGTTGGTTACGACCCTGAAAAAACAGTGCATTGTATCGAAAATATGTTTGCACTATCAGATGGAAGCTGAAAAGTTGCACAAGTTGCTACTCTTCAATAAAATCGGATTTCCCAAATTTTGATTATTTCCAAATATTTAGAAAACCAATTAAGTTATCCTTGATCTGTTTGACCCGTTATATTGGCGTGCTGATTATTTAACTTTGCCCTAATTTAACTATTTTGGTAGACCCGAATTTGAATCACCCTGTATATGGGAGAATTTCTCTACTGGTCGAGTTGAGGTGAAGATATTTTCTTTCGACACGGAATATTGTGCGAAATTGAGTCGCAACTGCGGCTCAAAAAAGCAGAAATTATAAATAAATAAAAGTTGTATAATATTGTGAATATTAAAATAAACACCACTGAAATTTTGTAAAAATAATGATTAGTGTTTGAGAAAATTGATAACACCGATTCGTTGTCAAAATGTAAATGTTTATGGTCATTTTGACGTAAAGTAAAATCGAGTGTTGTATTATTTTTCTTTGTGAGTCGTTGTGATTTTTCAACAATAATTAGTTGATAACGTTGTTCAGCTAGCAATTCGATTCGGTTAGACGGCACATTTGACCCGTCATCAATTTTTATCCCCAATCAAAACGGGTCCATTATGTTGGAAATTGTCGCCCGCTCAAATCACCCTCTTTTGGCGATTTTTACCACCCGTCATCTTCTCTCTCATTCTCTCTCTACCTCACCCCCAATATATTTGTATGTATACTATACATGTATAGAGTAACTCCATCCTAAAATATCGCAATCATTATGCCCCAAACATTGTGGAGATTAACCATCAAGTCTTAACAATAATCATTCCATCTCACTTCAACATGATCCCGATTCTCAAATCCGTCTCCCTTTTCCATACTATTGCTACTATTATAACTATTACTACCACCTATTACCACCACCACTGCTACTACCGCCGCCGCCGCCACTGCCGCCTCTTCGCCTCTCCAATATCCACGATCACCACCATCCCCCAGTTTCTCTTTCCACAGCTACGAAATAACGAACTGGACATTACGAATCTAATTACAATCTTTGCTCATGCGTGGCCGAACCAACGTAGTAGATAGGGTTTAACTCATAGGGGATAGCCGTTGCTGCCACCGCCACCACCACCACCACCACCACCATCGTCGTCACCGCCGCTGCCGCCACCGACAACGGTAGGGGTAAGTTGACGATATGCGCTAGCTGAGGAGACTCGACTGTTTTCTGTGTGTGCTGTTGTTGTAAGCGCCAGTAGCTAACTTGACTTCGGCTAGTAGTGTATGTATTACTGTTTTTTTTTTAAATTGATATTATTATTATTGTTAATCTTCAATAAGCGCAATTTAAAATAAATTGAAAAGTTTAATTTTTTAATAAAATAAATAAATAAAGAACGGATTCGTTTGAAAGCCGTTCCTTTGATGTAATCCGGTGGTGGAACACATGGTGTTTGGTTGGTGATAACGCGCCGCCGCTGCCGCCCCCAATCAAGTGAAGAGTGTCTCGTGCACGTGTAACAGTGACACAAACTGTTTATTTTCCAAAAATTACAAACAACTCTATTGAAAAATTGATAAATTAAACAATGCTGCAAATAACAACAACTTAATCGAACCCTTATTATTGTATACCGATGATTTTTTTGTTAAATTAAATCAAAACGGATCACCAACAGGATCACACCTGCTGCATCTCCAATTTCACAAATTCAGGTAAGTACGTTTTTTCTTTATTAGTTACCCATAAAAACAGTAATTTACGGTCAATTCGGATAATTAAGCAAATTTCTAAGAATTGCGAAATTAATTATACAAAAATAATTAGTCAAGGTGAATATTTCATTGTTAAAATACGAAAAATTCCAACAAAAATAAATTGGCCGGAATGGTTTCAATTAGATAATTGAAATGATAGAAATTGACGATCTGGATTATAAGTCTGACATATTGGTAGATGGACATAATCGTCGTCTATATTAACGATAATCGTGAATTACGTTTTTAATTAAATAGAGAGCATTACCTTTCTAAATATGCAAATATTGTTTTTAATCACAGTAAGAAGGGTGGAGAAGAAATACAAGAAAATAAAACCGGCCCGGAAGAATTTCTCTAATGAATCACACAATACACATTTAAAAATTTATAAATTGTCCAGTTAAGCCTCTTATTATTGTTTGTTTAACTGAATAATAATAATAAAGAAAAAATAAAACGGATGAATCATACGAAATATCAAAGAGAAATTAACATGACCAACTATGTGTAATGCTGGTATAATTAAATATCAGTATGGGTGTGTTTTATTCATACTTAATTTATATCCAACTATCTTTCTCTTATTTTTGTCTGTCTTCCATTCTGTTTATTCACGGTTTTTTCGGGGTATTTTATTTCCTATTATTATTATAAAGATTTTCAATCAAGCATCAAGGAAAAAAACGTCGACTTCGTGATTCAAATAATTATCGAAGCAAAAAGAATCGTACAGTACAGTTATTGTTGTTATTATTTAATTAATATTAACCGATCCTTTTTTGTTTTTGGGCAATTATCGATTCCTCTAGATAATGAATTTATAATTATGAAAGTAATCTTGTTCTTTCAACAAAGATTGCAAGATTTGTATCGTCTAGCAATAATCTTTTTTCAGCGTATGACGTGATTATTTGCCTTTAAAATAAAATATTATTATTATTATTACTTAATAATGTTAAAGAATTCCCAGCTAAATTATGTGTTAGGTGTGTATTGTCATTATACATATCGGCCCACACATATAAACACACACATATACGTTTTCTTCATAGTTAATAATAGTTTCTAACTTATTAATTGCAGCTGTTTAATTATAATGTAGCGATATACATTAGTACGGATCAATATTAGTGCAATTTGCAAAATCCTACAATCACTGTGTATAGTTGTAGTTGTACTATGTTTCCCAATTATCACAGTTACGAAACCGGCTTTCTGTAATTATTCTTTGCAATTAATTACCACGAGACGAGCAACCGTGGTATAAGTGAAGAAGACGCGGCGAAGAGAGGGGCACGAAGGGAGACAAGATTAATTGATAATTATTACACAATAATTCACCGTTACGTTGTTGTTGTTGTTATATTTCAACCCTTCTTCTTTTATTACTATTATTATTGTTGTGCTGTTTTTTAAAATTAATTTTCCGTTGCCATTGTCGTTGACACAAAAATTATAAAATAAATAAAAGACGTGGAGCGAATCCTCCATGTGTCTCGTGTTTTGTTGTATGTATGTGTGTGTGTGTGTGTCAGCTGGATAACGTATTCCCTAACCTAGGAACACGTGATGGAGCGTGTCGCACGTGCTCGGTTAGGACGCGACTCTCACTTTCAACGAATCATAGGAGGAGGCTTGGAAGGCGTCGCGGCGCCAAGGTCGTCTGTACCGGCGACGCATCTCCAACACGATCAAATCGACAAAACAACCCAAATTTATTCGATAATAAATTTAAATAAATCCCACCGCCATCGATTCGAATTAATTTGAAATTCTCATCTGTAAAAAGGCGAAAATTTCATCGGAGAAAAGTTGAGAGCTTTGGTGGAGAGTAGAACGTGTGATATTTAACGTGTTTGTAGTCTTTTTACTGGGTCAAAGCGCATACTCTGTTCAAATATCTGCTAACTTTTATTTTACACGACTTTTATTTCAAAAGTTTTCCTGAAACTTTTACATTCCTGCTTGAATGCGGGCGATAGAAACGGCGCCTCTACAATTCACCAGACTGCGGTGGTGGTGGTGGTGGTGGTTGCTGGTTACGGATGACGAATTGTTCCCGTAATGTTTTCTATTTTCAAATTTATTTTATCACTTTTCATTCTTCTCATTTCAACGTATTCACTCGTTTAAATCATAATTAATGAGTGAAATAACTGTCAATCAATCGATATATTCGAACCAGGTCCGGCTCTCCAATTAGGTAGATGGTAGCTAGCAGGCGAAAAGGATTAAGACCATCGAATTGATCATTGTTATTATTGTAAGTTAAACAGGTTTCAGTAGCATAACATTAATATCGGATGATTGACGGTTGTCAAATGGATCATGTAGAAAATCAAAAATCAATGCTTTACATCAAGCATAAATATTTACGAAGATTTCTCGAAACCACACTTTTTAAAAGAGCGTTTAATTATTCAAATCTTTATTGATTTGCGGAAAATCGATGACCGAAATCGTGCTAAACGAATCGTGCTCTAATTATCAACTCAATATTAAGGTGGGGTTTGTTAAAATGTTGATATTAACGGCGATCAAGTATTCGTCTTATCTCCACAGAAAGTACAGTTAATTTTAAACATATACACATATAACTAATTACGATTTTTTATGGTGTATTGTAACTGTATAAGGAGAACATTTAATTTCATCAATATAATTGCGTTAA
>JAZBGW010002358.1:0-11802 GCA_037464815.1 Mylabris variabilis | reverse complement strand
TAATAAACTAACGATTTCAACGATATACAGCAAAAAATCCTCATAAAATACTATGTTCGTTACGCAAATATTACATCTTAAAGTGAGAAAAGTGCATTTTACCTTATAATTCCTCAACAGAAAGCGGGAGCGCGAAGGCAGCGTGCTGTCCTCTTCTATTGAAAAAACCCTGAGTACCCTTACCGGACTGGGTACTCTTACCCGACTTAATCCTACTAAAAACAATTTTGCTCTTGCTATCCGTTTAGAAGTAAGCAATTAACACGACAAACAACTCGAGAGTAACTTTTCACAGTTTCCAAATTTGCATGATGTCTGTATCTCTTAATGCCGTTTGTTGTACAAGAATAGATTAAAGGGGCTATTGAACCCGACGACCACTAGAGACGACGCCATTGTCACCAACTTTGGGTTTGTTTAACTTAATTAATAACAATTATTGTTGAAGATATCGTCTTCACGGGTCTCTAAAAGTCAAGACAAATTACATGTAAAATAATTCACATCCATTAATTCTATGTAAATACTTATTGAAAGATACCAACAACTTTAAAATAAAATCGAAACAGATGTTATAAAGGAATTAACAAAGCCTGTGTCTGTCTCTAATTTTGTTTTTATTCGGTTCGTTTTGAAATTGCCTTGCACGTATTCAGATGTCATGAGGAAGTAGAATAAGGACGTCTTTGTGTGGGGGAGGAAAAGCAACAAAAACTCCTTCGTTCCATTCAACAGTTTGTTAACTTAAGAATTCGTAGTCTTTGTCTTTGCTATCTAATGAGTAGTATACTTTTGCTATCATTTTGCATTATATCAAAACAACAAAGTAAGACCATCTCAAGTTCGTTCATCTAGCTGCCAGCGAGTTGGTAATTTTCTACAACTAGAGGCGGTGGATTATTTTAATTTGACTTTACATTTGGTGAATAAAAGCACCAAATCTTACTAATAATACACGATTTTATGTATTCTATTGTTATTTCTATTAGAATTAAGGGAAATCAAAACATTACTCTGTTGGAGATCTTCATTCGATTCCTTAATAATAAGTAAAGGACCTATCTATTGTTGTAAATAAAGTTAAGCCTCTTGGGGTCTTGACAGATATTTTGGGACTAGATTTGCATAGAGCACACACACACTCTAGTAGTATTTACATTGTCTTAAAATCACCCCCTCTTTCCGTTACCCCTTGTCTATCTATCTGTACAACTGTTTAGTTGCTCGTCAGACGCACTTACTCGTACACACAATTCTAGCCTTTTATGTATGTATATGTGTTTAGGATACGTATACAAAGCAGAAGTTTCGTAATTAAATTTGCATAGTAGATGGGTGATGTTCCACGATGCGAATAATCTATGCACAATATTCTTTAGTAGAGAAAAGAGATGTAATAGTATGAGTGGGCGGAAAATGTTTTTTCTCTCGGTGATCGTTTCATTTTCCATCGTCTTTCCCCATCATTTCTTCGAATCATTGTTATTATTATTGCTCAATTTTTTTATTGCATAGTTCTAAAAACAACTGCTTATGTTATTTGTTGTTCTATGTGTACATATATTTTTTTTTTGTTTAATTTTGTACACTTTGCAATAATTTTGTAGCTGTTGTTTTATAGTGAATAGGGGATGAAAACGATCGAATAACAAAAACACCTACTTTATGTCAAATTGAATAACACAAAACACAACAATAGTCACTTTTGCTACAATGTCAATTTATTTGGACATCAGTCAATAGGCTTTTTAACATGTTTGCAGGAAGGCGTTGTTTGTTGTCACTGTTCTTGTTATTGTTGCCGTTGTCGCCATCCTCTTCCTCGTTGTTGTTGTTCAATTGTCACCACTATATAAACTTGTTTATATCCTTTCACATGCACAAACATACTCATCAATATAAAACAATAATCTTACTATCGCCAACAATAAAAACAAGGAAGATGAGCATACCAACGGTTGAACTGTGAAATTTTCTACTTTACCAAAACAAAAAAAAGAAGGAAAATGTATAATAAAATTTTTATTTGAACCGACAATATTCACCTTCTTGTATGCCATTTTGGTCGGTCTTCAAGTCATGCATTCATGCATGTTAGATTAAATTGGTCACTTTTTATGCGATCACACCCACCTCATATAATTGTCCACAAGAGACGCACCACCTTCCTCTTCTTATCGGTCTGTTTTTTCAGACCCAAACAACAAAGAATGTAGCTACCAAAATATCCAGAGAACAAATTGGAAAAATTTAAATCGCTTGAATCAAAAATAATTGTTTTAATAATAAGTACAGCGAGGATATCTGGTCCATAGCCAATGCAAATCTAGCCTCCTAACAAATTTATATCCGGCGGGGCCAACTGTCTTTATAGGGGCCATGCAATTATTCTTAAAATAAATTGCCATAATTAATTAAATAAAAAAATATATGGTGTTTTCTTTCAAAATAAGCAAGATACTATAGTTTGAAAATTGCCTGAAAGAGAAATTCATATCAACTAAACGCTGAAGGATAATTAAATGGCTTCAACTTTGATAGAAATTGCATCAATTGTGCTACCTGATTTCCAAATTTCAACCTTTCAGTGATAATAGTTTCAAAAATATGAATGTTTTAATCGAAGGTTGCAAAACTTAAGATTCCACTAACAATAAAAGTGCCCTTCGATTGAATAGAATTTAAAAATCCAAAAAAATATATCTTTCTATTTAAATAAGAAATTAAGGCTTATCTACTGGTGCACTAATTCAGATAAGGGAGGCTGCGAGAATAACGAAATCATTTTCTAGAGCTAGGTCAGGTGCACCCTACGCCCTTATTTTAAATAAACCCATATATTCTAATTACATTTTTGAATTTTTTGATGAAATCGAAGAGGCCTTTGATAGTACGACCTATAGTCTAACGCTGAAGGGTTTTCAAATATTTTGACTTTTACTGAAATTTTAAATTTTACAATATTTGATTAAAAAATTCATATTTTTGAAACTATTGTCACTAAAAGATTGATATTTGGAACACAAATAGCATGAGTAATGTATTTTCTATAAAAGCTTATAGCATCTCTTTCAGCGTTTTGTTGAAATGAATTTTTTTCAGCCAATTTTCAAACTATAATGTCTTGCTTATTTTAAATTGAACACCATATTTTGATACAGGCCTGAAAGAAAAATTAATTTCAGCTAAATATGGAAAGATAATTGAAGACTTTAGGATTTGATAAAAAGTACATTGTTTTTACTATTCGTATTCCAAATTTTAATCTTTTAACTGTAATAGTTTTAAAAATATGAATTTTTCAATCAAATACTACAAAATTTAAAATTTCATGAAAAGTCTAAATATCTGAAAAATTTGTAAATTTGAGATCATAACTCACTTATCAAAGTCCCCTTCGATTTAACCAATGCAATAAAAAATATACCATTCCATCTAAAATAAGAAAATAACGAGGGCTGTTAGAACAACGTAATAATGTAATAATAATAAATCTTCGCCGAGGCCTAACTGGTCCAGTCCGGCCCTGGGCGTAAAGTACACCCTAACAACACACGCAGTACCAGCGTCTGAGGGGGCTCAACTCGTTTAAATCTCTTTCCTTGAAATATTTTGGCTCAATAATGTAATAAATATCCCTCAATGAATGATTTACCTTCAAGCTCTAGGTAAGTCATTAAGTAATATACTAATGAGTAGCGAGGGGGCTGAAATTTTCAGTTACGCCACTGACACAACTCACCATGAAATCACAATTCCTTTCATTTTGCGTGATCTTCGATCAAGTGTTACCAAAGTTACAGTACATTCACATGTGTTCCAGTGTAAGTTAGACTTTAGTGGTAGGTCAGGGGTGAATTACGACATCCGGGAAACTATCCATTTCTTTCTACACCAATAAAATATACCGGAATCACAATTTTTTTCGAATCATTCAAATCATTGCCTGTATTGTTTACAATTGATTTTTTTATCGTACAATGTAACACTTAAAGGTTATCATTATCATCACTGATAAAAAGGGGTTTGTCTACTGTTAAGTATGTACAATCAAACAATGACACGAAAAATTAATTACTTGGTCAGTCTAGAAAAGTTACAAATCATATTTGCACTCGTTACTACTAAAGGGCGATAAGAGAATTTAAAAGAGAGTAATAAATAAATGATTCCAGTTGAGCCGGTTATAACCTGGTGCACATTCCATCTAGACACGGTGTATTCAACAATAAATGAATTTATTTATCCTCACCTGTGCCAGTTTCAAATAGAAAGTACTAGATTTGTTTATATCTCATTCAAATACAATCGCTGTCGCTTTAATTTATCGCTAAATAAATTCGTCAAAAATATTGCGTCGATTTATTTGGTAATTAATTTAAAAATAAAAAAAGACAGCGAACATTGTGTCTATTTTTGGTAAAGTGACCAATGTTTCTAGTAGTGTTTCGAATAAATTTAAATAAGCAAACAAGAATTCAACAACAGCAACATTGTAAAAAAATCAAGGTAATTCTTATCCATTATTAATTTACGAAATCTTATCAAAATCTTCGTTTATATTCGTTAGTTTTATTTAAAAATTTATTATTTTTATGGCATTAAAACCGATTGTTAATCATACGAATGAAAGCATTTATCCGTCAAGGTAATCGCAGTCTCAATTATTCATGGTCAAAATAATTTTCTAATTATTCGAATTTGCAATTATTTTTCCAAGTATTTACAAAGGAATCATTTAAAATCTCCTACAAAATTGACCCTTTCAAGGGGTGATTTATAGATACGATTTAATTGAACTTGAAGACAGTTTAATTACTGTAAATCTTTTTAAAAAATTGAAAGATCATTGAAATAATAAATAATAACCGATCGAGAAAAAATGATGTAACACGTTTGATTTACGATTAAGAAATGGAATATCCGACAGACTATAATTTCGCAATTTATGATTATGCAACTAATTATTATAGTGCGTTTATTTTTTTAATGATAACTAATAATGAAAATGAAGAATTCAAATGGAAATCTGTTTAAATTTTTATCAACGCTTGAGGAAATCGATTCTCATCGAGATTATCAATAAATTAAAACTAAATTTTTTTTAATGAGGTTTTAAGTAATGACGAGACAATTTTTATCGGTTTTCTGTTATTGCCTCTAATAAAGAGATTCATTGTAATTTTAGGAAAATCCTTAAAGATAACATAAAAATGCTATTGTAAAATAAGTCTTTTTATTGCCAGTAATTTTAAACGGTTTTCAAGTGTTTGCACGTATATGTATTATCATTACTGTTTAATAAATCGATATAATTTAGAAATTTATCGCCATTGCAAACAATAAGGATATCGATCCTTATTATTACAATCATAATTAATAATAATGACTGAACTGTATATGCGGTAACTAATATAAACTATAGGTGTGTCTAGCTGTACATACAGGGTGGCTTATTTTCGATGGTACCTGGGAAATTTCATATAAACTAACTGATAACTGATAACATATTCTAGTGCTATTTTTTCAAGGCTAATAAGACAGTGTAATTAGATTTTTGTTATATTCTTTTATTTTTATTCAACTTTGTCATTTTTTCACTATTTCGAAGAAGCATATCTTGTAATCTTTCAAGAAAATAACACTTTTTCTGTTTGTTTTTAACACAGTTTTCGATGCAGATTTTATCTATTTTATTCAGTTTTGGATAAGCTTCGGCGTTCTTAAGATATAACACAGACTTATGTTTTTTAATTGGAACCATAATTAAATTTTCAGTCCCGTCAATAACATATTTTTTCTGATTATGAATATACAGCGTGAGTCAAAAGTAACGCATAATATTCATAACTTTCTTATTTGTGGGAATTTCGAAAAACGCCGGGCCAGGGAACTTTTTATTTTTTAATTAATTAAGAAACGATGCCGTCATCAATTTTTTTAAATATCACTCCTATTTTTTATTGCATTTTCGAGTAGGGCATATTTTTCTACGTTCAGATATGTAAAAATATTAGGGGGTTACATAAGAAAATTTTTGAAAAAAATCAAAGCTTGCAAGATTTTCTGTCATCATTATATCCATGCATCAGCATAGTATACGAAAAACACAACGCCTTTAAATAAGCATTGCAAGCATTGATTTATTACTGGATTAAGTAGGCGTATGCAGAATTTTGAAAAAACTATTGGCAAACATGGCGGATGTAATTATCAAATATAAAATTCAAAATTTTAGTGCAATTGTACCTTTTTCTGCATACAAGCTGTTAACAACTTTGCATAGACTTCAACCTTGCTTCCTATTTTCCCTCCAGAAGTAGCCATCATTAAATTTTCCAATTATATTTTGACAATTAGGTTCGCCATATTTTCCGATATTTTTGACAAATATTTACCATGGGCCTACTGAATCCAGTAATAAATTATCAGTTAATTTGTCACTGCTTATCTGAGATATCCTTAAATACCATCGAAAATAAGCCATCCTGTACATACACTATAATATGAGAATATATTAGTTCAATATTACAATAGACTAGTATGTTAATGCCATGTTTGCTATGTAGCACTTAATCCTAAGAGGATGCATGCTTATTGTCCCGATTGCTGCATCATAATATATCAATAGTCGGCTTATGGTCAACAAGAATGTTTCCCAAAGAAATTAACGAAAAATCCAACAATAAAAACCTGCATCTCCAGTGGTGCAGCTCTAAATTTTAGTAACTTAGACAGTGCCGGCCCTAGTTGGAAGGGTGTTGACGAATTTTTGCTCAAAGCAATCGCGAGGCTGAAACGAAAGGAGGAGGTCCTCATTCTCTCCAGAATATTTTTGAAAAATAACTTCAGACATGCTACTTTAAAGCATTATAGAACAGAGATTTAAAAAGAACAGAAGACATTTATATACATAATTTAACGTTTCGCGACCCATGATTTGAGAACTTTTGTTATACAGGACGAATCAAAAGTAACGCATAATCTCATAATTTTTTTATTGGCGAAAATTTCTAAACACGCCAAGACAGGTGACTTTTTATTTCTTAATTACTTAATTATGACTAAGCCAAAACGACTCTATCAGTTACCATTGCGAAGAAATAAATAAATAAATAATAAAGTTATGAGGGTTATGGATTATTTTTTATTCACCTTGTATATTGCAAATATAATACTCAAAAACCAAATATTAATAGGCCCTTAGGCATTGCTTAATCTTACTGGTCGATGATCACGTCACTGTGCATCTTTAAAAAAAATTAAAATTAATAATAGATATCAGTATTTCACACTTTTAACGTTTAATAGGTTTCAAGTACTATTATAAGCCAAATAGCGTACAGTTAAATATTTTACTCACCACTTTTTACGTACATTCATAATTATCTCTATGTGTCTATATTTTATCCTTTATGACAGCAGTTCTCAAACATACAGACACACAATGATCATAGAAATGTGAATATTTTAATTGAAGTGCAGCTAATTTTATTCCATCAAGCTTTCGAAAACCACTGCTTTTAGCGTACAGTCAATGCCCGAAAAAAGTGATCGAGTCTTGAGCGAATAACAACACGTTTTTCGGTTCGTGTGAGTCTGGCTATTTCTTTTGTAAGAGTAAAAATGCAGGGCTGTAGTCAGAAAACTATTCCAGGTGGGGCGCGTTTTTTGAAAGGCAGGCCAAATTTCAAAGTAACAATAATTTGAGAGAAAACTCCTCTTATGGCGGGGAGGCAAAGAATTGCGCTAAGTGGGGTTCAGTCCCATAGCTACAGCTTTGTAATATGGTGGGAGGAGGTATTTGGATATTTAAGTACCTAAATACAGTGAGACTCCTCTTAATGGTAACTTTTTCATTAGCCCCGCCACATTTTTTTAAATTACCCCTCCAACATAGACACCCCTCTATAATGAACACTTTCATCCAGCCCCTTGAGAGTCCACTATAGAGGGGTTTCACTGTGTACAAAAGGTCACCAACAACCTTCTTCTAATTGAATACCATTCTTCCCAAATCCTGCTCTGTGAACATTTTATTCTCACGACCGCCCTCAAAAGTCGGTTTTACACAGGCTATAGTGGTCACTTTCTTGTGAAACTGATGGTATATCTAACATCGATGAAAAGTTTGAACGACATTTGAATTTATTCGTTCTAAAAACATAGACTTTGACCGATGGGCAGAACTAATCAATTTATTTTGATGTGCATTGTCTTGAACGTTTCGTTCTGTTTAACTTTGCAAACTGTAGTCATGTCTTCGAACGACCCTTATTTAAATTGAGCATACGATAGTCATAGACGTTAATTATATGTAATAGCTGTGAACCGATAACCAGCCACACATATTTTAGGCGAGATAATGTATGTGGAATTTTTTTAACCATTAGTTTAACGATAATTCTAGAATTTCTATATAACAAACTAAAAATACATATGGAAATTTTCACATATGCTATCAAGTATAGATTACATTCGTATCCAATAAAGAACTATTAGAATCATTGATCGTTCGTGTATGTGTGTGTGTGTATCCGTTATCGTGTATATTCAGTATGTGCATACAGTATGTATAAACATAGGATGTGTGTTATGAAACAGTGATAGTTGCACCAGGTACACATAACATCATCAATTAACTGAGACCTGTAATTAGATGACGATTCGATAATTCATTGATAGACACATGACAGCATGCTCATGCTTAACACATTTAACACAATTTCAGGTTTTGATTGAAAACTTTATATATAACCGAATCTCTCCAATATATACATGCACACATGCAATTTAAATCACTCATACGAATTGCTAATTTCGACCATCTAGCAATACAGCACAAAAAAAATGTAAAAAGAATATTAAAAAACTATATAAAATATACAAACGGGTATAGAATAATTATTCACAATTATAAGACGGAAACATTAAAAATAATGAGTTAGCCTATTTTGTGAACATTTATGATTAATTATGTACATTAATTCTCGTATAATAATGTCACTTCATTTAGGACTATTAAGGTTGTTTTGGGGGAAAAATCAATCTAGTCTAGCTTTAGATTAGTTACAGTCAGTATTTAAGGGGCCCCAGTAGTCAACTCTCGAAAAAGTGCAACATCTCGCTTGTTTTCTGAAATATTGAAACCAAAACCTGCTTGATTTTTCAACTTAATGCTGTCTAACAAACCTATGCACTTTGTTTGAATTGTTGCTTTATAGAAAACGCCAATTTTTGCCGCATTGGCGCTAGTTACTACCGCACTAAAAGAAAGAACTGCTATTTAAATCTCCATCTTATTCATACTACATAGTCCAACAGTTATGAGAGAAGTGCTAGCTATTTCTTTTAATGCGGTGGCAACTAGCGCCAATGTGGCCAAAATTTTCATTTTCTCAAAAGTTTGCTTCTTATAGTATTTTTTAAAAAACGCACAGCCTGTTAGACAGCGTTGAGCTGAAAAATTAAGCAGGCCTTGATTGAAACTCTGTAATCAGCGTTGAATCGGGATTTTTTTTATTTTGAAAAATTTTCACTGAATTTTAAACTGCAGAGGATATTTTCGGAGCATGTCAAAAAAATTTTAACCGCATCCTGTCTACAATTTTAAAGATAAAATATCGTAAGACAGATTGTTTGAAAGCTTATCTATGGGGCGAAGGTAAACGGGATCGGAAAAATCCAATTTCAGAGAACCGCAAGAATTAGAAAATTTCTATTGACTTTTTTTTGATTTTCCAAAATTGGATTTACCCCCAGTCTATGAACAAGCTTTGAAAAAAGTTGTCGTTCGATTTTTTATCTTTGAAATTGTAGACAGTGGCTGGTTGGAAATATTTTGTCATACTCCGGAAAGTTTCTTCTGCACTTTAGAATTTGGTGACAGTTTTCAAAAATACAAAGCCTTGTCGGATACACCGTGAAATGGCTGATTCAATGCTGGTAACAGAATTTCAATATCTCAAAAAACAAGCGAGATATCGACGCTTGAAGATTGGCATTTTTTCGGATACCGAATCGAAAGTTGACTACTGCGGGCCCTTAATTATTGTTGCTTTTTTATTTTATTCTTAAGGGGATTCCGGACTTAGATGTGGTTATTTTCAAATAACGATTATTCGCTTGTTTTTTTAGATATTGTCAAAAATTGACTTGTGTTTAATAGAGCATTTCAAGCTGCATGTTCTAAGGTTTTCTTTTTTGGACAAATATGATAAAATTCTGAATATCCATGAAAATTCTCGGACCCTGTTTTTCGTACATTTTCCTTCATAACTGGCTAAAACTTAGCCAATATTATTGATTTTCAGTATGTCTCAGATGAACTTAAATAGCAAATTGGAAAAGCTTCCCAACTTTTTAAGAATTTTTTAGATGTGTTTGTTAGCTTTTCGATAACTGAAGAAAATTTGGAAAATTTTCCAACAGTGATGCCATGCGTAATTTTGAAAATAGAAAATCATGCTTTCGTATTTAGAAAGCTGATGTAAACGGTGAGGACATGAAGCTCGCTATAATCCAATTTTGAAAATTAATTGAGTTTCACGGAAAATTTGAATTCCCCTCTTCAGCTATTATTTAGAAGCCTTAAAATTAATTAATTTACTTCTTGATTGCTATGAAAATAACGGAAATTTTATCTACTTCACGACTATATCATTGTAAGTGGAAAATATTTTGAAAATCTGTCTGGAAATTCGATTTTCACTAGACGCTGTTTGTGTTGTTATGTGCTGTATGTCAGATCCATCTGGTTTGTACCAGATCTATGTGGTACATTGCACACTAAATCACAATAACAATACAAACATGGTCTATTGAAAATTGGATTTCCAGGCAGATTTTCAAAATATTTTCTATTATAATGATATGGCACTTATGAAGGAAAATATACGAAAAATAAACAGGCTCCAAGAGTTTTTATTGCTATTCAAAATTTTATAACATTTTTTCAAAATAGAAAGCTTCAGATTCTACAGCTTGAAATGCTCTATCCAACGCACGTCGATTTTTCACAATATCTTAAGAAATAAGCGAGTAATCGCGATTTGAAAATTGACTATTTTCGCATGCCGAACCGAGAAATGTCTCCGACATGTCCTTAAATGATTACAACAACAAAAGCAATGCATAATTTTTTTTTCTTTCAGACATTCCAATTTTAACGGAATTTTCTCCGTAATAATCTGCTGGATAATAGTACCGAAATGAATCTATCCATGTTCAAGGTAAATATGTCTTTAATTAAAATTTATAATTTCTCTACCCTTCCATTAGATAAGGGTTATCTATTTCGTGGTCGGTTTTTGTTTGAAAGACTCTGATGATTTACTCCCTTTTTTTATATTGTTGTCTGTCATTTATACAAATATGTTTCGTCAACGAAAAATTGATTATTTTTCCACGCTTCCTTATACAGGCAATACATACAGACCGGGCAGTTTCTCTAGGTACATTTGGAAAACATCGGTTGCGCCAATCTGTACCATTTGCATATAGGTTAGAAAGAGATAGAGACATAATTGATGGTCAAAAACTTGAAATTTGTGGCGACTTTAGTTTCTGGGCCAAACAGTCCACTTTTATAACAAAAAATTCGAATTTTACAATTTTTCTTAAAAGAGGTGAACAATTAAATGTTAAAGAGTTGGTATCTTTGTCACACGATTTGAGAATTTCTCGTGAAACATCTATTTATAAATGTATCAGACAAAGAAAGGACTATTCTCAAGATTTTGATAAGGTGCAAAATGTGTCCTTGTGCTTTGCGTTCCTTACTAGTTTTTGCCCTTTTATTTT
>JAZBGW010002356.1:0-11807 GCA_037464815.1 Mylabris variabilis | reverse complement strand
AATCAATATAATCATACATTATATTTAACTGAAATTTATTATCAAACATCGACCTAATTTGTTATTTCTCTATATTGGATAAAATGAATATTTTACACACATCCGGTGTTCTTAATCGAATGTTTGCTATTGTTTCAAACAACCAACTTTTCGACAGATTTGCTCTAAGGAGTTCAAATCTTTATCAATTATTACTAACAATAAGTTACTTTCTTAATTAAAGTGCATTTTAGGTTAATAAATTTTTAATTAAACATACAGAAGCACTAAAATTGCTAAATTTGAAACGTAGTTCAATCAAGTAAAATAAAGACTGTGGTGGTTAAACATGCACAGTTTAATGCATAGATGAGTCCGGCATAAAGACCCCAGATAATCGTGTAAAAAAAGACTATTAGACCCTTTTAATCATTTTTTTAGAGGGGGAAGATTCTCGTCTTAAGGTTGAATCCTACTGGGTGAAAAAAAGAACTTTAGGTTCAAAAATTGTCAAAAAAATTACCATAGCATAACCTTTAACTAAACTTCCCTTATACCATGTTTAAACAAAATCTGGTATGTAGTTTTTGAAAAAAAAGTGAAAAAACATCAACAAAGCACAGTGGCGGAACTACAGGTGGGCCAGAGTGGGCCTTTGCCCACCCGCAAATAATCTCTAAAAATTTATATGAAAAACGTTTTTCTAAAATGAAGACCACAATATTTGTATGATCACAGATACCAAGTCATTTTTTTTAAATCTGAATGTGTTTTTGTTAAATGAGGTGATCACCGAAAATTAAGTTTTCCCACCTAATGGCCCACCCCAAAATATGATGTTAGTTCCGCCACTGACAAAGCATGATTTTTATTTTTTATCTCGAAAACCTTCTCGAAAAGCCTCTTTATTTTCTTGGTTGACTTTGAACGTATAGTTCTAACAAAAAAAGAAAAAATAGAAAGACGAAACAACGAAATAGCTGTATTGAATGTTAATATACGCTAGAAACCAATACACAATATAAAATCAGCTATGAAAATTGATATGAATGAAATTATTTGGCATCAACGTCAATTCTTTAACTAATTTACACATTTTAAAATTATAATAATTAAAAAATTCCGCCATATTGCTCTCTAAGTAAATAAATATGAATGAAAGTATATTTATATAAAAGATGTTGTGTAGCAAGCGCCATCCAGCGTTTGAGAAGCGTAATAACCGCAGGTCTCTCATAAAGCAGGTTCTCCCTTAAAATCAAGATCTAATAACATTTTTATTCTTAAAGTTTATAGTAAATTTATCCCTTTCGAAATGGGCAAATGGAAAACAAGACACTTCTAATCAATTTGGGAGATAAATTCTTAAAATTTATTAAAGATAAAAAAAATATTGTTCTAAATCATCAGTTTCTTGTCAAATTTTGCTTTTAAATAGTTAGAAGAAACGAAATGGATATTTTTAAAAAAAATTAGTGCTGAATTCTTGTGTTTATTTTCGTTCTAAATGAATAATTTTAGCGAAATTCTCTACTGAATCGTCGAACAGCAAAAATTCAAAGTTTTTTTTAAAACTGAATTAAAATTTTAATACACTTTCGTCGTAGATCGCCTGTTTATATCGAATTTTACTTTTAGTTAATGTCCAAGTTTAATTTTCGACTTCTACAATAGGTTTTGAGTCATATAATAAAAAGACGTTGTTTCTTAGACGCTTCTGAAACTAGAGGATTCAGTAGAATTAGGTTGGATTTATTTTGGGGTATATTTTAGAAGTACTGAAACTTAAGTTTATCCAACGCTATTTATACTGGAGCATACGGCAATGTTTTTTGTGAAGAAAGTAACATATTTTATTCAATTCCTATACGTCCAACCTCTAAACAGCTTCTTTAAGTGTCTTTTATAGTGACATTTACAGTTAAAATCTACAATTATTTTTAATGAAACGAAAAAAATAGTGTTTTGATGATTATCAATCTGGCCTCCAAGCAGATCGCTCTTCAGTTCATTCAGTTCTCCATGCGTTTCTATATTTAAAACAAATAATATAAACCTAATGAATGTCTTTATTTCTTTGATTGATTAACGAAATATTTACGATTTTAATCAAAATACATTAAAGATTTCTATTATATTCAAACAAAATAAAATTAGATTTAATTAAAATTAATGAAGTCACACACTAATTATCTTTATTAAAATGGATATTTCGCTTGAAATTTGAGTGTGTTTATTGTTTGATACGAACCCAACATGTGGGTAGAAATATATACATAATATAAAAATTGTAACTAAATTAGATGATTCATAATTATTTTGAAATAGAGAGAGGGTTGTTAGAATGATCAATATTACAAGATAACAATACTGTTAATTTGATTTGGTCACGATATTATATAAAAAAACCTCATTTTTATGTCGAATTAGCGAAATTCTCACAAGAAATTATATCTAATAAATGAAGGTAAAAGTCCATTAATTGTACTCTTTGAGTTGAAATTAACGATATGCTCCTTTCTTTTTCAAGTTAAATTACCGCCAGGTGATGGTTATATATACCTATAAAGTGTATTAGGGGTGGTATTCATTACATTTTAGATACAAGTCTCTAACTACAAAGAGAGTCGCCTTTTAGTAACCTGCAAGCCACTATCGCAGTCATTTAAACTTTATGATTTGTTTACATAAAAGAGATACTCTAAAAAAAAGTAGTAACGACGCAGTCAGTAGTAATGACGTTATCTCCGAATTGAGTGAAATCGAATAGCTGCGCGGTAACTTGCGCGATAGCTGTTTTATACTGGTCTCTTTTCCATTATCAGGAATAATGAAATTGTAGAGAGCGAGATAGATGGCTCAGTTAAAAATAGTGTCCGACCGAAACAGGATTTACAGCCAAAACCGAAACTTAAAGTTCGGCCTCAGTCTCAGTTTCGGCCGAAACTGAAACTTATTTAGACATGTTAAAGTTTCTATCATATGCTGAAATCTAGAGTGTTTTAACATTTTATAGTTAATTCGTATTAAATGAAATAAAACAACAATTAAAGTATTTAAGAAAAAACACATAACCTCAACTCGACACAATTGCGTCGGCTGGCGATCACGAGGCATGAACTCCCCCGAATGAAACGCGATAATTCACGAACACTCAGTTTCGGTGTGGCAGAAGTTTCGGCTGATTTTTCGCAGAAACTAGAGTTCTTGGCCGAAACCGAATCTTCGACCGATTGGGTACAGTATAACCAATCTCCGAAAGGTTAGTGAATACCATTCTAAATGTACACCCAATTGCACAAAAAAGAGACCGACTCTTGAGCGAGGAATATCACATTTTTCGGTTCGTGTAAGTCTCGATTTTTCTCTCGGAAGAAGGCGGGGAGATAAGGAGTGTTGGAGCAAGTTTCAGTCATAGCAAATTTTTAGAACCACCCTCTTTACAGAAAGTTAGAATAAGTGAATCGCAGTTTGTATTTCTTGTAAAAAAAAATATTTAGAAAATATGGAATAAAGAAATTCAATGAAAATTTTCTAGGAGCTCTTAGAGCTAAATAAATATAAAGTTCTTATCAAATTATTAAATGCAGACAATTATTTCAACAATTACCAATTATTATAGATTGATTTTTAAATTTTGAAATTCTTTTAAAATAATTATTTGCATTTAATAATTTGGTAAGAACTTTTGAAAAATTTATATTAAAATATTGATTTTTCATTTTATAAAGAAAGGATCTGATGTATCTAATATAATTTTTTACAGAATTTTGACTTACAATTAGTTTTTATTTCATTCTAGATAATTATGATTCATTCCATATATGCGTTTATGGATTTTTAGTTTTCCAAAATAATTTAGTGATTCGATCAACCGATTGAAGGCGCTAACATCGATCCTGACCTGTTAAAATTCTCTTATATTGAGACGACCGCCCTCGAAAGCCGGTTTTACACAGCCACCCCAAAAGTGGTCCCCTTTTTGTGCAATTGGGTGTACCTGTTGTAGATCTCTGTTTGGTTTTTTAGTTCTATCTCTGTACAATTTTATCAAGTTTAAATTTGAAACAATCACCTAAAACAAAATTAGACGCGCATTGACCTCTACAAACATTGTTGTTGTGGTTGACTATCGTCCTCTTTAGGCGAACATTATTCAAGTGAATTTATAGGGTGGACAATGTGCCAAAATGTCCACACCATATTGCATGTCAACTGTAAATACTTGAAACAAGAAACTTGCAACAACAATAATTATTTTCTGTGTAGAAAAGTGAAATGTTTCATATACTTGTTGGTTGTTTGTGTTTTTGTTGTTGACTTTTCGTTGATGTTTTAATTAATGTTTTCATACATTGACTGCATTCCAACTATTAACTCTTTTATTATTGTTTTTTTTTTGTATGTGGCAAAATTATTTATCATCAATTAAAATTGTACATTTTCTTTAAAATATAGTTGTTGATAATTATCAATTGATTATTATCGGTCCAAGATTATCAACTATTGAGAATATAGTCTGTCTGTCGACATATAGACGACATTAATCTCTGATACATGGCCATCTCTCGAAAAGGAACTAGTGGTCCATGTCAAGACATTTATCTTCTTTGAGACAACACTAGACGTGTAGGTGTTAACACCAGCATTATAGTCGTCAGGCATCATTGAATTTTTCTTATAATCATACACACACACAGACACACATACATATTTACTTACATCCACATGTATGATTTTACCAATTAAAAATACATTTAGACAAAAAATTAATGGTAATAAAATATGATAGCGGCGTCTAATTTAATGAATAGGAGAGAACGAAAAAAAAATGATTACATCTATTATTAGGCTATTTGTATTTATGGATAAACAAAGCTTTTGTTATTTTTACACCTACACAAATTGATACACGTTAATATTTTAGATGTGAATACTCATAATAACTTAACTTAATAACAAACAATTTCCTTTTATTTATTTCAGTTTATTTTATACGAACAATGATGATAAATGTGTGTCCAGTTCAATTCAATAATGTTCAGAACAATAAGTGTTTACTAGCACGCGACATAGATATTTAAATTTCAGAATAAACAGACATCTGTCTCCTTACTATATAATTTATTTCATTACTACTACAACTACCGTCTACTCACCCACCCCCATTCTTGTGACAATAAATCGCAAAACAGATGACAATTTTTCAATTTTCATAATTGATTATGTAATAATACGAAATGTACTTAGAAACTAGGTACTCGGTTTGTTTAATGTAAATAAACGATCGGAACGATGAACAAAATCGAAATAATTCTTGTATAGTTTTGTTTATTTTGCCCATTTTGATCCTATTTCGCCGCCCTAACGAACCGGTCTAGACTCTAAATAACAATTTAAATCCACTATAAATCGCTCTCACTACAATAGCTGCAGGCTCCTAATGAAACTGTATACCTATGAATTGGCCCTTTATTGCTACGCCACACCCATTTATTTTAAGGGATAAGGGGGTGCTCTATACGAGAGAAAAAGAGAGCGACATCCGTACATACACAGTTGAATTAATTCTTTAGGATTCATGTTACTTTCAACCAACAACTGAATCGTATAATGGTTTTTGTATTTTGTGGATTGTGTTTCATTTTAGACTATGAAGATGATGACTCGTTTTTACATTTATTTCCTATTAGGTTTTTTTTTTCTTTCCACCTTGCCTCCAGTGAAAAGATAATACACGTAAGGGAATGTTATAATCGGTAAAATTCTCCCCTCTTGTTTTGTTCTGCATATACATATGTATTGTCAGGAATAATACAGGAAATTTCAAATAAATCAAAAACGGGCATTGTTTTGGGTATTTTATGTGCATATAGGGAACAAGGGATCGTGTTTCAAATTGTCACCATGCAAAATTTGTTAGTTCAGATGTAAGGAGTAAACAATATTCAGATTACAGCAAACAAGAGTGTTACGATAAAAAAAAACAACCTCAAGAATATATTTTACAATATTGACTCCACGCCAAGTGTTTATCGAGTCGAAACAGATAAATTATGAGTGGTATTCAGTAACTCTTTGGAGAGTAGTCACTATACTCAAACGAGACACTGACAGAGTCACCTCTACAATTTCATTGTATCTAATATAACTGAGAAAAAGGAACGTATAAGGCGAAGATCGCGCAAGTTACTGCCCAATTAACCTATTTTACTAATTCCATAGATGACGTTATAGCTACTGTTTTAGTCTCTATAACGTTTTGTCAGAGTATCCCTCTTATACCGGGTAAGTCATCTAAAACGAAAAGTTCTTATGGAAACTTCCCTTATTTGGCAAGCGATTCGAAAAATATTTCAAGGATTTGTAGGGTGGTACCTGGAGATCATTTTAGCAGAGTTAGAACCTCGTAGCTCGTTTGGAACTTGGTCAAACAACGCTCGTTTTGAACAAGGCTGTGATTTTCAAAAACTAGCGACGTACGTAAAACGACTAATGCCCGTATTTATAAACCGAACTTGAGACGGTCTTGAAGCTTGAGTCTGAGTTCGCGCCAAGTTTGTGTAACCAAAGCAAACACGATCAAACTTGAGCTCAAGATTATGTTGTAGCTGCCTTGAATCGTACTCGCATTTAAAAGAATATGCGCATGCGAGCCAAAAGAAAAACGTCACACTGCTAAAAGTACCTAGAATTCGCCCAATTCTCAACACTCCATATACTCAATCCTGACTTCCGCCGAGAATTCCCGAAGTAAGACTTATAAACCAGAGCTGTTGCTTGAGATTCAGACTTGAGACCGAGTCTGAGGTTGGTTTATAAATGCGGACATAAGAATGACTCGCAGACCCTCCCAACATTCTAGAAAAAATGCGCGCCATTCTCGCCTGTTCTAGAATAAAATGGAGAAAAACGAAAAAAAAATGTTGGGAGGATTCTCATGTCATTCTAATGCCCGTATTTATAAACCAAACACAAAGATACTTGAGCTCAAGACTGTGTTGTAGCTGCCTTGAGTCGTACTCGCTCTTAACAGAATGTGCACATGCGAGCCAAAAAAAAAAAACGTGACACTGCTAAAAGTACCTCGAATTCGAAAAATTCTCAACCCTCCATATACTCAATCCTGACTTCCGCCAAGAATTCCCGAAGTAAGACTTATAAACCATAACTCTTGCTTGAAATTCAGACTTGAGACCGAGTCTAAGGTTGGTTTATAAATACGGGCATAAGTTGTACTGCGCGTTTAGTTCGTTTTTGAAAATCGCAACATCGTCAAAAACGAGCGTATTTTGACCAACTTCCAAATGAACTAAGAGGTTCTAACTTTGCTAAAATGTTCTCTAAGGACCCTTCTATAAATCCTTGAAATATTTTTCGATTCGCTTGCCAAATAATGGGAACTGCCATAAGAACTTTTCGTTTTAGGTGGGATAAACGACTGACTGTGAGACGGTACTGAAAAGTGACTCTCCTGGTAGACCAAGACTAGTTCCTACAAATTTAGTCCATACCGCCCAATATTGAAATAAAAGGTGTATGAATGATCAACCTAAGTTTTCCCATGTCGGCGCATCCAAACAAGGGTTTCGGAGTAGTTAATTAGATTTTTTTGTATACATTGTTCTTAAGGCAACTCATTATTTAGTGAGCGATTCGAATAATATTTTAAGGATTTGTAGAGAAGGGTTCTTTGAGATCATTTTATCAAAATTAAAGCCTCGTAGCTTATTTAGAAGTTGGTTAAAAACGCCCACTTTTGACGATGTCGCGAATTTCGAAAATCTAAAAAAGCAAAATAACTTAGGATCCTTCCAACATTGATTTTTTTCGTTTTTCTCAATTTTATTCTGAAACAAATGAGATTGTTTCGCATTTTTTTCTAGAATGCAACCAAGAAAAACGTCATTTTGCGTGTTTATCTCGTTTTTGAAAATCGCGACCTTGTCAAAAACGAGCGTTTTTGTCCAACTTAGAAATGAGTTACAAGGTTCTAATTTTGCTAAAATATCCTTTAGGGACTACCCTATAAATCCTTTAAAATTTCTAATGGCAACATCCATTATTTGGAGATTTATAAAACATTTTTAGAATTTATAGAAGAAGGGTCCGCAGAGATCATTTTATCAAAATCAGAACCTCGTAGATATTTGGGAGGTGATCAAAACACCCAAAAATGACTAAAAATGGCTCATAGACCCTTCTACGTTGATTCTGTTCGTTTCTCTCCATTAAAATCAATGATGGGGGGATCCTCGAGTCGTTTTGCGTGTATTTGAAAATAGCAAACAAGCGTTTTTTGATTAATTTCCAAGTTTACATGGTTTTTCGCAAACTTAGCTTGATCCAGCTATAATTATGTAGAGAAATACTTACTTGGAATCATTGTCAAATAAAAGTAGATTACGAATTCTTAGAAATATTGAAAAACTTTCCTAAAGATGTAGCGGATTTATCGATAAAATTAATAAGCGACTCTTACATAATAAATGCCAGATAAACGATTGATATCGACGGTTTAATGTCAGTCAATTAATTAAATCCTCTTTAAGATAATCACTTTTATAGTTTAATGGAATCGATCTATCGGAAACTGAATCAAAGATATTTACGTCTTGTGTGTTTTTTTTAGTACTATTCTTAAAGATTAGCCGAGATTTGTTCCATTATATTTCGTTCGAGCTCTCATATTAATATACAAACGAAAACATATTCAGACTATTACAAACTGATTAATCGTGTTTGAAAATGTTTGTGAAGATTTACAGTTTCCTTTTTGATCTCTGTTAATCTTGAGAAACATAAACATGTATGAAATATGAAAGAATAAGTTGCTAGAAACCAGTAAATTTGTTCAGAGTTGCAAATTATGATTTTTTTTTTATTGTGATCTTTGTCTTTTATTTTTGGCTGTTTTCTCCTATCTATGCTAACTTGTTACCACCTACAACTTTGGTGATGTGATGTGGTGGTTTCTTTTTGTGTTTTTTTTTGCTATATCTGTGTGTCTGTATATATGAAAACGGCTACGCTTTTACTAAGATTTATTAGGTTCGCCGGCTGCGTACTAATAAAATCTCGCCATGTCAGACTACAAATAACGAATATTATACATTTGAATGTGTGTGTGTGTGTATATATATGCCTATAGATATATGGAGATTATAATAAATATTTGTATGTGTGTGTCCGATTTAGAAATGCATATTGTACGTTATTACAGGGGACCTCACACATATGTAACGAATCTGTTCGATTAGCGGCACCTTTACACACAACAATTCCGATTTGTTCAACAATTTAAACTATAAAGTGAAATCCAATAAAACAGGACCATCTCTATTTCACTTCAAACTATTAAACATTAAAACGATTTTCACTACTTATAAGATGAATTCGAAATTGCTTTATAGCCGCCCGATGAATGAGGGTTGGTTGGTTGGAATTAAATCGCAATTGATATTGAAGGGAAGTTTCTTATTATTTCATCCCCATCATTATTTGTTAACAACATCAATCGAACCATCGGGGGTGTTGTTAACTCGAGTGATTTCAATTGGATTAACTGTTTTGAATGTGTGGATTTTGTTTTATAGTTGTGGGTAGGTTTATATATTAACGTTTCTAATGAAATAAATCGTTACAATCAATTGTTGTGAATCCGTTTACGCCCCCATTGATGTTGTTACTCGTTAGCGAATTTGTACTTTTCTATATATATGTATATGTATACTATATGGGGGTTATTTTAATTGTTTATTGTATAATATTAAAGCTGGATAAAAGGGGTTTATTTGCTTATTTATTCTATCCATATATAAATTCGTAGAGTTGAATACAACATAGACAGAACTAAATAATAAATGACATTGATACATTACCTACCCTCACATGTATATTTCTACATATAGAGGCGACTTTACCACATAGTGGTTAGTTGGCCGTCTATATGGCCAATGCTTATTATTGTCTGCAAATGGCTTTGTAATGGCAACATGAGGGACTCGATTTTATAGTCAATGTGCACGACTACGACGACTGCATTTATAACCAATTTATGATAACGACACACAATATTGACTATTATTGAATATTATTTCCAACTACACATTCATAATAATCAGTACCTAATCATATCAAATAAAAATTAATTTAAACTGTATTATTAAATGTAATTAATGATACTATAGTCAGTTTTAATGTGGGCGCCTCAAGTATTCCTTCCTGTACTTGAAATCGTACTCTCATTGACCTCAACTAAATCATTTATAACACGACTACTCATTTTACAATCATCTGAGACAAATCAAACTACACGAGTGTACAAAAAGAAAAAAAAAGTAAAAATAAATAAACGAAACATACATGAAACTAAAGTTTGTTATAGAAGGAGGAGATCGTTGTCATTTGATGAAAAAGAGAGCGGTATCTAACACACAAAGTAGCCGAGTATGCGTGACTGAAATACAAGAAGGTGGTAGTATTTTTAAAGAAAACACAAAATGAAAGCACACCGTGGTAAAAAAACAGATTGTTGGATCTAAAAATTGCGCCCATTGAGTGTTTTACTTACCAGTTAATAAACAGCAATACTAACACAAAAGTAGATTTATGTTATTATTATTATTATTATCATTATTAATATTACAACTCCAACAACAAAAACAACAGGAACTGAGCGTCGTTCTTTTCATTTCATCGTACGGCCGGAGAATGAAGTCGACGAAAAATAAAAACGACTATATCTTAATTAACACAAAATAAATACAGGGATCATAATCATCTCCATTTATAGGAGGCGAAGAAGAGAGAAAAAGAACAAGATAATGAGAAATTATTATTATTAATAAATGACAATCAAATAAACGAGTAATAATACCGGATGGTCCTTGTTTTCATTTCATGAAATGAAATCTAAACTCGTTTTAATTGGATTTAATAGGAACATATGTGTTTTTGTGTGAGTGTGTGTAATTTTTTTTCTACAGTTCCACTATGTTTGTTATAGGCATTGCCGACGCCTGGTATATCGTAAAAATGCTTTTTATTAGTCACACATCTTAACACAGTCAGTCGAATTGCGGTGACAGATTTTATGACTCTTTTACTGTATAGGTCCATATGTAGGTATTCATGTAAGTGTTGAAATTTACAGATAGAAGACCAAAAAAAGACAGAAAAAACGAAACGGGAAAATTGCTAAAATCATGCTGGTGTGACAAGATTTCAAAAACTGCCCGATAAAGATGTTTCACATAAAAGTCATTTAAAGTAATAAAACAAATGGGGTTTTTGTGATTTTTTGATGTTGATGGAGATTTCAAGGACCAATTTTGAAGAACTTTTCCACAATCTTGCATTGTAATAGCATTGGAAACGGAAAGGTTTTTAGGGAAAGTATTAGAAGAACTAAAGGAAATATTAAAGAAACTACTTGACAACTACTATTTTCAAGCTTTTTCAACAACAGCATACTTCTAGTAAAATACGTGTAGATAGAAATTGAAATAAAAATAGAGAATTGAGGGGTTGTAGAATAACAATACGGTAGCATTTCTGTTATAAGTTTCAATCAATGTGCAAGATTCGTCGTGTCTTTACTGATCAATTCAATTTAGAAGCTTTTAGACGATTTCTAGTTTTTAAGCTATACAAAAAAGTCAAGTATCGCTTATAATTAATCGTTCTATTGACGGCTTTTGGCTTCCTGACCTTTGAATTTTAAATTCAAATCTATCATAACGGTTATTAATTGGAGGTAATTGCTTTTAACATTTGTTTAGATAGTTACTATACAACAAATATTCATTACAGTCTAAAGTTGTTGA
>JAZBGW010002353.1:0-11817 GCA_037464815.1 Mylabris variabilis | reverse complement strand
ATAGAAAGTCTAGGTATTACCCTTCTAGTTCTTCTAAGAATCATTTGATTTCATTGATAACTGAAAGAGTTATTGTCATAGACCATATTTACGCGAAAGACCCTGTATATTTATACATACATTGAAAATATATAGAACAATCTAATATTTTAATCCAATGAAATTAGTAATAATCATACAGGGATACAGTTGCATGAAATTTATGAATCTAGTATTCATTATTTTAAAATAATAGAATTATTTGTCTAAATGAACAAACTAAAACTTCAGTACTAATTAGATAAGTTATCTTTATCTTCATTTGTATAGTTTTACTATTAATTTACTCTTTTAAAATAGTTTCATTTACTCTTTACAAAGTACACAAATGTAATAAAAACTCTCTAAAGTTCAGTATTGTAGTTTTGTTGCACGCTCGAGATTGACTCCAGTGTACAATCTATCGTTTTCGTTTTCTAGTGAAGCTGTATCGTCTACAATGGAACCCTTTCTTTTATTTCAACTCCATTACGTTACACTTACAAACACCTACATTATATTCGATTATTGAACATTTCTACTATAATACTAGTGCGGGGGGAAACAAAGTTTAAATATTTTTTCTTGGGATGTTTCAACTCAATAATGTAATAAATATCGGTTACCTTCAAGCTCTAGGTAAGTCATTAAAGGTAAATCCGGCCTCTATTCGATTACCGAAAAGGTGCCAATCTTTAATCGTTGATTTCTAGCTTGTTTTTTGAGATATTCAAACGCTCTAACCGGAATTGAATTGGGCGTTTCACGGTGCATCCGAGGAAGTTTTCCATTTTGGAAAATGTTCACTAAATTCCAAAGTGCAAAATCGGAGCATGGTAATTTCTTTTAAATCACATAGTTTCCATAATTTTAAAGGTAAAAAATTGTACAGCAGCTTGTTTGAAAGCTTATTCATGGGCGGGGGGTAGATGGATTCCAAAAAATCCAATTTTGAAAAATCGGAAAAGTTAGAAAATTTTCTTTATTTTTTTTCAATAATTTTTTCGATTTTCCGAAATTGGATAAATAAGCTTTCAAACAAGCTACTGTACGATTATTTACCTTTAAAATTGTGGAAACTATGTGATTTAAAAGAAATTAGCATGCTCCGACATTTTCCTCTGCACTTTGGAATTTAGAGAAAATTTTCCAAAATGGAAAACTCTTTCGCTGATTACAGCGTTTGAATATCCCAGAAAACAATGATTAAAGAAAAATGAAAACTTGTCACTTTTTCGGGCATTGAATAGAGGCTGGCTTCAAGCATCCGCTTAAGCGGTATACTAATGATAAGTGAGGCCCTTTTATTGCGTGGCCCTGAGATTTCCCAATACATCACTGTATAAAACTACGGGTAATTTAATGAAAAATTCATCTTTGGTCTATCTGAAACGTTTGGAATTTGATAGATAGCCAGATACGTCATTCGCCCTATTTGGGTTATTACCTAGCCTTAAATAGCCAGATGAGTCTTATCTAAACTAGCGTTTTATTTTAACATAAATCTAAATTGTGCCATTAAAAAAAATGTATGTGTTTGTGTGGTGTATTTCTATAGAATAGAGTCTCTCGTACCACAATCGCCAGTTTCCGTTATTTACTGTTGTCTGTTGTCTAAAAGATTAAACCATCCATTTTTTCTGTCTCAGTATTTCCATCTAAGCTCTCATTGTTGAATGAATATTTATGTACCTATTTAGGTTTTACGCTATTTCCCACTAGAGTTTTTACGAAAATACTATTTTGTATAAACATGTATATACTTTTGTATTAAGCTCTAGATTTATTTCGAATAGAGTTTTAGAGAATTTACGACAATACTGTTGCATTATTGTTGTTTATTCAACATATAGTTTAAAATTGATTAAATATAAAATAGGTTGTCTATAGAATAAATAAAACGATCACTTGATATAGTATGTAGATATATAAGACAAGTATATTTTTAAAACAATATGCATCGATCAATATTTGCATCTACTATTGAATATAAATTGACTCAAGATATCTCTCTATCAGGTTGAATATGTTTGTAAATAAAGTACTTACGCTTGTAATGTTTGTAATCTATGAGAAAACATTCAGTATAAATCTCAATTTATTTTTGTTATATTTAATAATTCACAATGTTAATTAACTCTAATTAGTACTGCAGCGAGATTTGTTGTGTTAGCATTTACCCAATTGAATAATAACTGTCACTTTTCATTTATTTAGTTCCATCAAAATTTATATTAATTAACAATGTAATTATTAATTTAATTTTCCAGATGCTCAAGCTGTTATATCTGGACC
Organism: Mylabris variabilis; assembly: GCA_037464815.1. Lineage (NCBI taxonomy): Eukaryota > Metazoa > Arthropoda > Insecta > Coleoptera > Meloidae > Mylabris > Mylabris variabilis. The sequence continues at coordinate 9,504 of JAZBGW010002353.1, read as the reverse complement.
ATCTGAGGTTTATGTTAAAAAGGGTAGTACCATATCATTAACATGTACGATAAATGTACATTCACCACCACCATCGTCCGTATTTTGGTATCATGGACATTCTGTTGTTGATTTCGATTCACCGAGAGGTGGAATTAGTTTAGAAACAGAGAAAACAGAAATGGGCACTACTAGTAAATTGTTGGTAACAAAAGCATTACTTTCTGATTCCGGAAATTATACATGTATGCCGTCCAATGCTAGTCCAGCTTCAGCCGTTGTCCATGTACTCAATGGTAATTGTTTCAACTTATTAACTTTTATTGTTACTAGATGAAACTAGTTTCGATTGTTTCAATATTATTCAACAGTTATTATCTGATAGTTTTTGTCAAAATTGTGGAAATTTACAAATCAATTATCCCGTTTATTACTTCTTCTTTGTGTTAAAGCTAGTACATCTTTTTAGAGGAGCGTAAACTAAAATCTAGTTATATAAAACAAAGATAAATCCTCTATTGATCCGACACTTTATACAAACGCTGGTATTCTATGACAAAATTTTCTTGAATCCTAGGCTAAAAGCCAAGAAGTTCGCTTGAAAGCGACCAGAATCGAATAAATTGCCTCTTTGCCGGATATTAAAGAGCAAAATTCGGTTAAAACTGATTTAGATTGAAAGCATCCGGATGAAAATTTGTCTCTAAATGCACTGAGCCAGACCGGGACTGGACAGGACGGATAGGCGGAGATTTCCTCCGGGGCCAACTGTCTTTCGGGGGCCACGCAATTTTTTTTAAAAAAATTGCCATCTGTTTATTTAAAATGTAGGCGATGTACAAAAGGGGGTGTAACGGCAATCGGCCATCAGAAGGATAAGAAGTTCTGATTAATGGAAGTTCATGATATTTTTATTGGAGCCTCTTTTCATCTGAGCTATGTGCAGAAAATATTTTTGTTGTTGTATCAGTCCCTTACTCTCTTATTTTAAATGAAACGGCATTGTTTTATTGCATTATAGTTAAATCGATGGATTCCTAAAAGAAACATTCATTTCACTTAAACGCTGAAAGATAATTAAATGCCTTGAGCTTTGATAGAAATTACATCATTTGTGCTATTTAATGTCCAAATTTCAACGTTTCAGTGGGAATATGTTCAAAAATATGAATTTTTTAAACGAACGCTGCAAAACTTAAGCTTCTATTAACAATAAAAGTCAAAATATCTGAAAAACCTACCGTTACATTACCGAAGTCCTCTTCGATTTCCTCAAAGAATTCAAAAATCCAATAAAAAAATGTAGCATTCTATTTAAAATAGGGTTGCTAGAATAATGGAAACATTTTCTAGAGCAAAATCAGTTCGAGAAACAGCTCTAGTCAAAATTTTATGAGCTTCTTGTCCTTCCAATAGGCCATCGTCAAGGTATTTTTATGAGTTTTAAAAATATAGAAGACAATTAGATATACAGGATGGTTTTTTTTAAAAGTGGCGAATTCTTATGAAACTTCTACTAGTCGAAGAGCGATTTGATAATTTCAAGGATTTATAGGAGGGTGTCTAGAGATCATTTTAGCCAAATTAGAATCTCGTAGCCCATTTGAAAATTGGTCAAAAAAACGATCGTTTCTGACAATGTCACGATTTACAAAAACGAGCAAAGCACGCAAAATTACTAAGAATTACTCGTAGACCTTCCCAAAAGTGATTTTTTTTCGTTTGTCTTCATTTTATTCTGAAACAGGTGGAAATCTTTTGCATTTTCTCTAGAATACAATGGAGAGAAACGAAAAAAATCGCTGTTGGGAAGGTCTACGAACCATTGTTAGTCATTTTGCGTACTTCGCTAGTTTTTTAAAATTGCAACGTTGTCCAAGACTATCGTTTTTTGACAAACTTCTAAGTAAGCTACGCGGTTCTTCTTTTTGTTAAAGTGGTCTCTAGCCTACACTCCTACAAATCCTTGAAATACTTTTCGAATCGCTTGCCGGCTAGTGAAAGTTTCGTAAGAATCGATCACTTAAAAAAAGCATTCTGCATATGTAATAATAAATCTGCTCTGTTCTCTGTTCCAGTCCGGCCCTGCATTGAGCGTGTTCGATTAGTTTCTTTTTTACAATTGGATACCAAAAGTGGTAAAAGCTAATAGTCCAAATCTAGAGCAAAAGTCGATATTCTGCTTGAAGATTGATTAATATTGATTAAATATCTTCCTCTAGACTAGTAGCAAAATTTGATAAAACCAGTTAATGAAAGACGAAAACTTTTAGCTACCTTAAATGTCTAAATTCTACTTCAAAATCAACTAAAACTATCTGAGTTGTTTCCTTTTCACAACTTAAAAGCAATAAAACTCACTAGAATCTCATTACAATTAGATTGAGAATCTCTCAAAACTTAAGCTAGAAGTCAAAAATTCATTTTTAAAATTGACTAGCAGTGTCTAAATTTCCTTCTTTTGACGATTTAATAGTAAAATTATTAAAAAAAAACTCATGATTTAGGACGGCAATGTCTTGAGATCTGCCCAAAAAGCTGCAAATTCTGCTCAAATTTGCTATTATTTGTCTTGCATTTATTATTTATGTGTAAGTCTATCAAATTATGTCTCCTGACCCCTCAATATTTTCAATTTTCTTTATAAAAATTACAGATTTCTACTATAAATGCTGAACTAACAATGACGAGTATCAGAATTTAAATCCAAGATTTTGTTGTCGATTGGAAGCTTTGCAAAAAAAAAATTTAACCGCTGTTTTTATAAGTAGATTTTTGATCTTCTCAAAAGAGATTTTATATCATCAATTTTTCCATGTCGAAAAATATAATTTTTCAGATAACAAATTGTAGGAAATTTCCGCACATCCGTTGCTATTGAAATAAATAAACGATCCTGTTTTTTGCTTCACAATTGAATTGTTAATTTGCGTACAAACTTGTACATCTACAAGTACAATGTAGGCGAACGGCGCAAAAAATTGCTCTTTTTGACGTTTGAATGATTACGACTCTTCAATTCGTATAGCATCAATAAATTGAATAATGTCTCCTTCATTGATGTGGAAATGGTGTAAAAAAAATACTGGAGAAATGAACAACAAGAGAATATAATAATAGCAGTTGGAACTGAACGATTATTGATTTAAAATTGTGAAAACTTGTTAAATTCACGTTTACAGTTAAAACTCAGAAACAAATATTTTTTTTCTATTTATTGGTAAATGAAACTAGGCTTGAGGCTAAATTCTAGTATTTACACCATGTAAAATCCCAATTGTGGATATTTCAACGAAACCAACACTCGCTCGGCTAACAATCATGTTCAGACATGTTGAGCTAAATTGATACAAGAGTGTATGAGCAGCATATATTTATATAAATGGTGATTATAAGAGTTGAGTTCTATTTGTTTTAACTCATAGCTTGTTTTCTAAAGTTTAATACAAACGTTAAAAGTAAATTAGAGCGGAATTTTGTAAAACATGTCTAGGTTCCAGATACAAAAGCTTTAAACAAGCTAAATTAATAGAGACTTTCATTAAGCATCATTCAACTAATATTTGTTATTAACTATATGTTGATGACATATAAATCCCGATGCACTTGTCTTAATTGGTCCTCCAATATTAGTTCTATTCAACCAACAAATGTACAGTGCATTTACAAATAAATAGACATGACTTTGTGCATGCTTCATTGGATTTGCAATAAAACAGTTAGAAACCTACTCCTGAGAGCTTTTCGGCCAGATTCATATAGTCGACTCACAACTTGAAGAGAGTAACAAAATTTTGCCAACAAAGACCACCTAGAATGGCAACATTACGACGTGGTAGCTTCAAAATTTCTGTTTATTTTAGCACCGACAACTCAATTACAAGACTGGCCGCTTTACACCAGATTTTGACCATAAACAGCCCTAAAAAAAGGGTCTTCTACCTGTTTTAATTGACAGAATTGTAAAGTTGTGGTTACTTACAAAATTCTCTTAAAGTTGTGAGTTAACGATACTTGAAAACTTAAAATATTTAACATAACTATTTTGATACTTTTTATACAATAATTTACCTACAATTTACCAAACATGGGCCTAAAATCTTACAATACGGTCTTTTAAGCTTGCTATAACTACCTGCTCTATCATAAATCTTGCTACCCATCCCTTTGCGGTCGACGGTAGTAGGGGGCCGCCTCAGGCAGTCCATTTATTTGTAAACGCACTATACAGGGCGTCGTTTCTAAACGTGGCCGATTGGTATCAAACTCCTATTAGTTGACGAGCGATCCGAAAACTATTTCAAGGATTTTTAGGAGCCTAGTGGAAGAGCATTTTAGCAAAATTAGTCTAAAGTTGGTCTAAAAATTCTCGCTTCTGTCGCGAGTTTCAAAGCTTGCTATACACTTAAAATGGCTTAGTTTTTCTCCATTTTAAAGTTTAAATGTTTCCCATTTTTCGTAAAACGAAAAAAAATCAATGTTGATAGTGTATGAGTCATTCTCAATCGTTTTACGTGTATAGCTAGTTTTTGGAAATTATGATCTCGTCGAGCATTTTTTACCAAGTTCCTAATGAGCTACGAGGTTCTAATTTTGCTGAAATCGTCGTCTGGGCCTCCACTGCAAATTGTTAAAATATTTTTCAAATGGGTCCTCAGCTAATATGGGTTTTATGGAGTCGACCATATTTAGAGTCGACACCCTATATAGTACAATATATTCTAAATATTTGATGGTCGACAAGAAGATTTCTCAATTGTTGTTCCAATTTGTTGTAGGAGAACATCCGGCGGCGATGCAGACAAGTCAAGCAGACATTCAACGGCCAATTTCACCGCTATGGTCGACACTGATACTAATGCTGGCCTTTACAGGAAGATGATTACAATGTTGTTAAATAAAAAAAAATCACAATAATCAACAAATTAAAGCTCATCTAGGAAACTAGTGCTAAATATTGAATCGGTGTATATAGTAAAAGAAAATTTACGAAAAAAAAATGGGGGCAAATTGCGGAACAATCATGTGTTGTTTCTTTTGTTTGTTTGATTTTTCAGTATTCGGTGCTACTTAATGACGGTTGTGAGTGAGAAATTGTTGAAGAGCTAGCGGATTGTTTCTGTGTAAATAATCACAAAATACACTTTATATCTTTAGTGATATGTTTGATATTTAATAGACTTTAAGGTAATTTTAGACAATTTTAGCGTAATTAATTGTAACAATTATTACATGTTGATATTATGTAGATTTATTGTTACTATTATCAAAAAGTTTTCTACTTTTAATTTTTGATTTATGAAGTAACTAATCAAAAATTTATCAAAAATCAACCACTTTGTTTGAAGACGAAAAAAGTCTACGACCGGCCTAGACAGTTTGTCTTTGCTTTCCTTCTACTTTTCCTCAATCGTGTTCACAACAACAATAGGAAAAAGACCAGTCTCTATCTTTCACCAGCAATCTTAACATTTGATCAAAAAGTTGTTTAAGTGTCTCACTTGTATTCTGTTCATGTGGAATAAATATAGTTGCTGTCGAAAAGAAAGCGTCGAGTTCGTTTCAGGAGTTGTTGAATTGCTGTGTTGATTTATGCAACGACAAACTTCTAGTTAAGTGATATAACCTATACACATATATTACATACACACAATAAAGAAACCGAATCAAATCTTTGCAATACATCGTTTTAGAATTTTTGGGAATGAAAAAAGAATAGAAGACAGACAATTCAGTTTAGAAGAATAGAATAAACAGAAATTGACTGTCTTACGAGTTTATTAATATTTTTTATAAAAAAAAACAATCGTCCTAATACAGTGTAATAAATTATAAAGAGAATAAAAAAATGAGAATATATCTCAAATCTTGTAATTATCATCATGTTGTACATACAAAACAATAATAATAAAGAAATAAACAATTATTTAGAATTTTTCTACCGATACTCGGCAACGTAAAGAAACTCTCCAGCTATTGTTAGAACTACTCTTATTTGATATAATTGGACTGTTTGTGACACAAATCAGAAAACAGCTTCAATCTTCTTTTATTTGAACAGCTTCTCTTATGTTTTCTATGGTAAATTTTCCACATTACAACCGAATAGACCAATCGCTATCAGTTTTAAGCAAAAGAAACGTATTTGAATAGAACAGAAGACCGACAAAATTATAAAATTAATTAAAGTAATCCAAGGTAAAATAATTAAAAATCTTAACCTTTTGAATTCAGGGCTTTAGCAAGAGACATAAACGTTGTATAGACGATTTAAAAAGAATCGAGAGAAAACACGTTTCTCGGTTCGTGTGGGCTTTTGTTTCTCTTCTAAGGATAAGAAAGTGGGTAGGTAGGAACTGTTAGAACGATTTTCTTGTATACCAATATTTGTATATTTAGGTAAATATCCAAAACACCCCCTTATTCTTATCGAATATCTGTCTCTCCAAACATTATGAAAGTAGTGGTACAAGGCGAGCTCAATCTTTCTTTGATTGAAAAGTTTCATAGTTTCAAAACGAAAATTGTTTCGTTATTGTAATTAAATAAATCTTGCAACTCTATAATCGAAAAACCGCAAAAGCATTATGACAATATTGATCGTAAATTTCCACCATTTACACAGCTACAATCGTTATAAAACTTTAAATTACACTTTATTTCAAAAATAATGTCACCAAAAAAATGATTAAAATAATTACAAAGAGTCGTAAAAAAATTGTGGAAATATCCACAGGCTCTCCATTCTAGTAATGATGTTTGTTGTTCCCCTACCCGTTGATAAGCTATGATGGATTCGATTCTCGTTACAAAAGAGAGCTTGTATTGTAAACTTTTTTCTACTCGTCGTAGTAAATTTAAGACTCACCATCAACAATACATTTTGATTAGGGTTGTTAACAGAGCAAAATCGTTGTAATATGATGTAATGATGCATGTGAATGGGTAGAAACATTTATTTTCGCTACATTATCATGGTGAAATATAAAAAAATGTAAAAGAAAAAATGGAAACAAGTACATTATTCTTTATTGCCTTGGGGGGCTACTTCCAGTTTGTTGCACAACATGAATAGATCCAATAGAATAAATGATAACGTATTATGGTGATTTTGTCAAAGAAAATCAACCATCAACCCTGTACTTAATAGTTCAATTTACAAAGTGCGTGCACTGATCGATAATCGAACATTATTGCCGTATTAGGGTGAGTCAAATTTGGCTTGACTCCTAACCATGATAAACGCTTTGTCCACAATCTTTTTCTCTCAATGGTACGATTAAAGAATCGAATTTCGCCTAGCTGCGAGCAATTCAGCTTAATTGATCAAACAATTGTGTAATAGTGAGGTAGAAATACCAGCTGTATATATGGACGTTCTGTTCAAGACCCTTTTATATTTTCAAACCCCTTTGTATTATCGAATAACGTCGATTTTAAAGATTATTTACAACGTACACCTGAAATTCGATATGAAGAGGACAAATTCTGTGTATTCCAAATAATCTCTAGCTAATTTATTAGCTTGTGGTTCACAAAGCTCGTTTAAAGTTTTTGGGTAAAAATTTGCAATATGCAAAAGTTGGATCCAGTTAATCTAATTTCAATCGTTGTCCTTATTGTTTCAGCTATAAAATTGTACCGATTTGATCTGTCATTGGGGAAATTAATCGTAATCATTGAACGAACAGTTCTGTTTTGTTATCAATACCATGAACAAACTACCAGAATCATTCCACATATGCACATTGTAGTTCTAAAATTAATGCTGATGAAAAGAGCGCTTGAATATTGGGCTATCAAATGTGCATGCTTTCAAACTAGTTTGATGAGGAATATAATACAATACAATCAATAAAATTCATATTATGTGATTTTCTTTATTACATTCTACTTGATACTTTTTAATATTTCGTGTACGAGTTGTTTACGCCGACTTTGCTTTCATTCTAATCAGAAAAATTCAGTGCAATTAGTCTTTTTTCCATAAGCTGCCTATTATATGTGGATGATATCATATCGTAATAAAACAAGTCGGAATAAGTCAAAGTCTTTATTAGAGAAAGACTTTTGTGGAATTTTATTTACGTATAATTAAATTATTTTAGACGTAAACAATTTTCTTATTACAATCTTCATGAAAATATAAAAATATGTCCACAAATTTAATTCATTTCAGTTTGTTATTAGCATTTGTACAACTTCAATCTACACAAATACACGACGTACCTGTTCAACCCAAATTAAAGCACTTTGTTTGATTACGGACTGTTGACTTTCCCTTTGTTGGATCACCAGTAGGTCATCTTTTAAGAACGAATGCTTTATATCGACCAAGACGGAAGCTTCTGTATTTAAAAAGCGATAAGGCCTCTAATAACTGTCTCATCACAGACTGAACGTAATAAAATCATTTAAAAGCGCTTTTATACCGATACCAAACTGATGTACATCCAGATGTATCAAGGGAAACATTTAATAAATTGAATCGAAGAAGAACGCCCCCAGTACAAAAAAATTCATGGGGGAAAATAAAACGTGAGCGATTTCTTTTAGCATTATTACCAAGACTGGGCAACATACAGAAAAAAATTCATTTTATTACAGTCAGGATCAAAATAACAAAACATAAAAATATACAAATTAATCTTTCTATAGTTTTGTTGAAAACATAAATAACGTTGAACGAGACAACTTAGAGATAAAAAGAGATTTTCGTATGTGGGTTGTTTTAGTGATGGAATATTAACATCGATCTCATCGGAAATTCTTTCATTATAAAGAACCATTTGATAGTTTAATCTCGAACATGGTTTTCTCTACTTTTTAATTACTTTCGAAACTCTACTGTATTGTTGAGTCTCCTTTTCGTGATGTGATTTAGTAGAGAATTTATTATAACTTGAGTTATTAAAGATGGTAGTGGTATTGTTCATCAACTTTTATTGGATATTTTTCTTTAAAAATAGTATTCGCCAACACAAGGTGAATTGTTATCTACAGACTCGAAATTAATCTGTCTCTATTTCATATAGAGTGATTTTAATAATAATATTAATGTGTTAACTGGTAGATCGTAAATTAAACAGTTTACAACAACCTGAGGCTTAAACCATAAACTGTCCCTTTAAGATCTACAACGCTATATTAAACATGCACGTCAAGTGTTCAAGTTTGGAGTAACGGAATTAAGCTCCGATTAAGTTAACCGAAAATATAAATCAGAAGTGCAGTTTTTCATGTCTGCAAATTGTCTGTACTGGTTGGTGTGGCTGTAAAGTGGAAAAATATGCGCCGGCTTCTGTTCTGCGAGTTGTAGCATTGAAATGGAGATTTTCGATAAAACCATGAAGATAATCGGTTAAATAAAAGTTGACTCTATCAGTAATTTCTCCACTGTTGAAAGACGGCCGGCCTGTTCAACTTTACCACTTTATTCGGCCACTCTTGAAGTGCAACCTCCATTACTTCTTAGTGCATTTATATTTGACCGACTTTACAAACTTTCGCCGAAATGATCCATTA
>JAZBGW010002352.1:0-11817 GCA_037464815.1 Mylabris variabilis | reverse complement strand
TTGTATGTGGTCATGTCAAGCGAGCGAGCTGGAGAGTGAGAGAAAAAGAGAAATAAACCACCCCTTACTGGTAGCTCTTGCGTTTTCTGTTCAAGAACGAATTCCGGTCGGTCTTCATCAGTATTCCAAGTCACGGTCGTGACAAGCATTTCGAAATACTTCTTGCTTAGTTGCGTCTGTTATTTGTTTACTTTTCACCCTTCTCTACACACGCCCCTCAATAAAAAAAAAAACAACAACAACAACACGAGAGTACAAGACACTATAATCGAATTGAATTTTTATAAGTCCAGATCCGTGAATTTTGGCACTATTTCATCATTATCATTCAACTAATAAAATAAATAAATAAGAATATCGTGTGTCTATTTTTAAAAGTGGCCTGCACGATTCCGTTTAACATGAACGAAATTATAGATAGATATTTTATAATACTGCCAAAGGCAAATATATACACATTCGATATAGAATTGGCGTTTGCCAAATACATAACAAGCCAATCTGAACGGCATTTTCCGGACTTTTCCCAACACTACCCCTCATCTATTCTCATTTATTCCAATTCGAATAATATAAATCTACCTCTTTTTTTGGCTATTTATAAGGAAAAGACGATGTGTAAGTAAGTATTAGGTATAGACGGTTGTTATGCGATAAGATGCAGCCATGCTTCAATATGTCGCAATGCAGCCAGAGCAGCCAGCACAGCATTTCTCTCTATAGCCCAGCTATCGGCCGGTAGATGTTGAAATTGCAAGCTTTCGCACACTTACCCTCAATGAATCTTTATATATCTATACTACTAGATAGATATATATATGTATGTGTATGTGAGAATAAGAGTGAGTTGTGGTGATAGTGTGTCGGTTCTCTAATAGAAGAATCTCAAATCTCTCCCACTCTATGTTGAGGTCTCTCTATCAGTCTTTGCCAATTCTAATAAGAAACTATCGGAACCAGATGCCCGCATCTATACACTTCGCTTTATTAAAGTTTTTGACTGACGAACTTTATCCTCTCTCACATGTATTTAGATCTATATATACACACATATAAGAGAGTTGTACACAACAAACACACATCAATCTCTGCCGGAGCCAATATGTTAGTAATAGTAGTAGTAGTAATAGTCCTAAAACAACTTCTAAGATTCAAGATTGTTGTAAGATAGTAAATGATGTGGAGAGTTTTAATAGGATGGCAAAAAAGTACCTACAAATTTAATTAGTGATATTCTGTTGAAATTATAAATGATATAGAGAAATTTTTATGTTCTACACATCTGCCCAATTTCTAACCAAACAAACGTTATCTTGATTTTATGTTATTTTTAAAATAACCGCACATTAAACTGTGGTGAAGAACTCATTACTAGATCACGCCGAGGAATACAGGGTGTTTTTTTTTAAAAAAATTATCAATTCTTATAAAACTCCTACTAGTTAGTAAGCAGGCGAGGCTAGAGACCATTTTAACAAAATTAGAACCTCGTAGCTCATTTTGAAGTTGATCAAATTTTGGACAATGTCGTGATTTACAAGAACAGCGCGCAAAACGACTAATTATGACTCGTAGACGCCGCCCCCAACGTTGATTTTTTCGTTTTTCTCCATTGCATTCCAGAGAAAATGGGAAACATTTCCGCCTATTCCAGAATAAAATGAAAAATAACGAAAACAAATCAGAGTTGGGAGTGTCTACGAGTCATGTTTACATTAACCCTTTTTGCGTGTTTTACTTGTTTTTGGAAATAGCGGCGTGTTTTTTGACCAACTATGAAATGAGATACGAAGTTCTAATTTTGCTAAAATGGTCTCCAAGACTCTCCCCCTACAAATCCTTGGAAAAAATGCTCTGTACTGGAGATGTCCCTGAAATGATCGTTTACTTCTTAAAATTGCTTATTTTTGCTTTCTATTAGTGATCGTTAGTTATAAAACAGTCACACACTACACACGGTGAAAATGGTTTGTTAAGGCAAATTTATCTAAAAGAGAGCGGTCAGTTTTCATTAAAGCTCCGTTTTAGAGCTCAATTTTGCATTGCAGATAAAATGATAAATAACGGGAAAAAATCTGTGCTGGGAGGGTCTACGAGTCATTCTTACAATTAGTCGTTTTGCGTGCTTTGCTCCTTTTCGAAAAACAACTTCAGTGTCAAAATCGGTTGTTTTTTGACTAGCTTCAATATGACGTACGAGGTTCTAATTTTGCTAAAATGATCTCTGGACTCCCTCCTATAAATCCTTGAAATATTTTTGGAATAGCTTGCCAACTAATAGGAGTTTGAGAAGAAGTAATTACTTTAAAAAAAATGCCCTGTATTGGAGTTCTCTCTGAACTGATCGTTTACTTCCTAAAATTGCTTATTTTTGCATTCTAGTGATCGTTAGTTATAAAGTAACCAAACGGTGAAGACGCTCAGTTTAAGCCAAATTTGTTATCTAACAATACAGCGGTAAATTTTCATTAAAGCTCCGTTTTTAGAGCTAAATTTTGCATTCCAGAGAAATTGGAGAACATTTTCGCCTATTCCAGAATAAAATGAAAAATAATGAAAACAAATCAGAGTTGGGAGGGTCTACGAGTCATTTTTACAATTAGCCGTTTTGTGTGCTTTGCTAGTTTTTGGAAATAGCGGCGTGTTTTTTGACCAACTATGAAATGAAATACGAAGTTCTAATTTTGCTAAAATAGTCCTTGGAATATTTTTCGAATTACTCACCAACTAATAGGAGTTTGATAAGAGTTGATTACTTAAAAAAAATGCCCTGTACTGGAGGCTCCCTTAAATGTTCGTTTACTCCTTAAAATTGCTTATTTTTGCTTTCTATTAGTGATCGTTAGTTATAAAACAGCCACACACTACACACGGTGAAAACGCTTTGTTTGAGGCAAATTTATCTAAAAGAGAGAGGTCAATTTTCATTAAAGCTCCGTTTTAGAGCTCAATTTTGCATTGCAGATAAAATGAAAAATAACGGGAAAAAACCAATGTCGGGAGGGTCTACGAGTCATTCTTACAATTAGTCGTTTTACGTGCTTTGCTCCTTTTTGAAAAATAGCTTCAGTGTCTGAATCGATTGTTTTTTGACCAGCTTCAATATGACCTACGAGCTTCTAATTTTGCTAAAATGATCTCTGGACGCTCTCCCATAAATCCTTGAAATATTTTTGGAATAGCTTGCCAACTAATAGGAGTTTGAGAAGAAGTGATTACTTTAAAAAAAAATGCCCTGAATTGGAGTTCTCTCTGAACTGATCGTTTACTTCTTCAAATTGCTTATTTTTGAATTCTATTAGTGATCGTTAGTTATAAAATAACCACACGGTGAAGACGCTCAGTTTAAGCCAAATTTGTTATCTAAAAATAAAGCGGTCAATTTTCATTAAAACTCCTTTTTAGAGTTAAATTTAAAAATAGAAACCGAACAAATTTTAAATTTAAAAAGGTATGCCATGCAAAATTCAACAAGTTTAGGGATCATTCAAAGCTCACACTTAAATTAAATAAAAACACAATTCAAGTAATTTTGTTTCGAGTGTTAATTGAGCAACAAATTGAGGTGCACGATTGATATATTCTCAATTTGATCCCTGATTAGTTTAGCACATTTATAGGCCGTAATTTAGGAGCGATTCTTGGAATTGTGAAATAGCATTATATATTTCTAGAGCTAATTACAAAAAATTTGGCTAGTTTTATGGTCATTCCGTACAAAATAACCATAAAAGAGATATACTTAATAAAGATGCTCATTCTAGTAGTTATCCAGTAAAATTCCGAATATGTGGAAGACAACTCATAAATCTAAGAAATTTCAGCATTTATGTCCAGACAACAACAAAAAACAAGCGAATACGAATTACTTCAAGTCCAGCACCGGAAAACTCTCATATCTATGGGGAAAAACTACCCCAAACTTGCGTGATTTATTTTGCAAATAATCGAAAATTTTCGACATGATTTAAAAGGCATGCAAAACAAAAATCGTAAATTTTGTGTAATTTTTTGGTAATTTTTGTTAATTTTGCAAACTTATAATTTGAGAGCTAAGTTTATTTAGAAGTTAAAAAACTACATATAATATAATTTAGTAGAGCTTAAGGATCCAGTTCTCATTTAAGCAAGGATAAATTTATATGAAAACGACTAAGAATCACTTATTCGATTCATTCGTGATTTGTGGTTTGACTCGCGACTCATATTTAAGCTCGCAATATTAAGCCTTTTCAAATAATTAAATTCTACATCAGCTTGTATCTCAATCTCCACTGCTTTGATAATAAGACAGAAAACTACATTAAATTATCTTAAAACACTTAAAATTAGCATAGTCAAGATGATCAACTTCACGGCTCATTTTTTAAGTTTCTTAGTGGTCGTTGGTGATTTAGTGGATGTGATTGAAATGCACATTTTCGGTCGAAATTGTTGTTTAAAACGGTCAATTTCTAGAAATAGAAATCAAATTGGCAAATTTAAAGCCTATACACTTACAGTTTGAGAAAAACGTACTTCCGTTTTACCACAAAGCATTTTTACCAAAGAGTAATCTTCTCAACTAACTTTGCTATAATTAAGTCCACAAATTCGACTAGCTGAACTGTGAAAATCGGGCCAGTAGAACAAATCTAGTTGTGAACATTTCTTAAAATTATAAAATTTATAAAATGTAATTTATTCACAAACGTTTCCAGAATTTGTAAAAATGTAAGTTTATTACGATAATTTCGTAAAAAATCTGGATAGCCTTACAAGTGGTCGTTTCGTACAAAAACGACCATAAAAAAAGGGATGTATTTGATAAAGACGCTTATTCAGCTTGAGTTGATGCAGTAAATTGTTGAATATTCGAAAGAGAACTAATAAATTTAAGAAATTTCGTACAGCTTTTATGTCCAAACAACAACAAAAACAACAATATCGCAGGGGGATTGAATCAAGTCCGGTAACAAAAAAAAACACCCTCAAATCCACAAAAATTGAGTGATTTATTTTTTAAATAAAACAGGAAAAATTCAGTCTGACTTATTATTAAAACACACAAAATCGTGTACGATCACGAGCATATAAAAGAGACCACTTTTTGTAAGGCTGTGTAAAACAGGCTTTTGGGGGCAGTGGCGATACTATAGCAGAATTTTCACAAGACACAATTTGTAAGGGAGATATTGAACCAAAATAAAGGGGTGACATTTTCTTTATTCACTTAAACAGAATTTTTTTTAGAAATTTAGGCAACTCGTTCTAATACTTCCTACCTAGCCACTTTCTTACAGTTCTAACCCTCTGGAGAGAAACAGCCTGATTATTTACGCGAACCGAAAAACGCCATATTCCACACTCAAGACTTGGTCTCTTTTATATGTTCGTAATAGTACACATAGTAAACCTTGTATAACGGACAAATTAATAAATGTCTCGCTTCTCTTCCTAACTCTTTTAAAATATTGATAAAATTTCAAGATACTTTCGAAAATTTCTATTAAGAAGAGAAACAACTGTAATAATAATAATAATTATTATTATAAAGAGAAGAAGAAGAATAAGAAGGAAGAAACGGCGATATAATAAATCTGTTCAAGTTAAACGTTTTATGCACTCAAAGTCTTTACGATCATTCTCAAACATACATTAACACACAAGAAGCTGAATACGGTCTCAATTTATATTAATCGCACAACTAAATTGTCTTGATTACATGTATTATTATATTCTCTAGATTATCTCTTCTACTATTACTATAATCAGGGCCGTCTTGAGGATATGTGCCGCCCTCAAGCACACATTTTTATGCTGACCCTATATTTTGACGGGCTAGCAAAATCCTGTGTGTGATTTTAATAAAAATGCGACAATACAAACAATACACAAGATCATTTTTAGAAATGGTCCCTCTTTAACTAGCATGATGGTAAATCTTTCATCAAAACTTAAGAGTTAATAATATAGATGTCCAATATCCAGGGCCGGCGCGCTATTTCTTGCGAGGTGCTAGCACAGTAAAGTAGAGGGGGCCTTCTATCGAAGATATAAGTACTTAAAAAAAATTTGATTTATTTTAGAGACCGTCCTTTTATTAGTCAAAGATTGGTGACCCAGGACCATTCATTTCTAAAATCTAGGTTAAAATAGAAAATTCAGTTCTAAATTTGCCTGAATGCCCTTTCTTAAACGATTTTATAGAAAGAATTGTCGAAACACTGGTGGTTAATAATGAAAATATTTTAAAATCTAGAACCAAAGTTGAGAAAGTAGCTCAAAATACGCCCAAAAATTTTATACACCTTTTTCTCACCAAGATTTGAAACTCTAGGCCATTAAAAATTTAAATAAAAGTATTCCAAAATCTAGATTAGAAGACTAGAATTTAGCTGGAAAATCAACTAATTGTTAAAGTAATTCCTTTTTATAATTCAACAGCAAAATTTGCCGAAACTTTGTGATTTTAGTACAAAAATGTCACAATTTTCCTTTTTTAGGCTTAAGAACAAAATTCTCAAGAGTTCAATTTAAAAATCCACCAAACTTAACTAAAACTTCTACTTTTGAGAATCCGATAGCAAAATTTGGTAAAAAATATAATTTAGGGGGAAAATCTCTAAAAATCTCAATTGAAAGTCGGGAACACAACTCAAAAATCAGTTAAAAGTATCTAAATAGATATTTTCACAATTCATTACTTTATAACAATTATTTTTAAAAAAATGTAGACTAGAAGTCAATAATTTAGCTCAATAACAGATTAAAAGCTTCTAATATGTCTCTTTTATAGCTTAATCATATTTTTTGTGCACTTATTAAGAGGAAGCTGAAGTCCGGCCTCTATTGGACTACCGAAAAAAACACCAATTTTTAATGATCGATTTTTAGCTTGTTTTTTGAGATATTCAAACGCTATAACCAGTGTTGAATTGGGCGTTTCACGGTTCATCTACAGGAGTTTTCTATTTTAGAAAATTTCCACTAAATTCCAAACTACAGAGGAAAATGTCGGAGCATGTTAATTTTTTTCTTAAATCACGCAGCTTCTACAATTTTAAAGGTAAAACATTGTACAGCAGCTTGTTTGAAAGCTTATTCATGGGCGGAGAGAAGATGGATTCCAAAAAATCCAATTTTGGAATCCATCTGCCCTCCGCCCTTAAATAAAATTGTAGAAACTGCGTGATTTAAGAATTTTCAATATGCTCTGACATTTTCCTCTGCACTTTGGAATTTAGTAAGAATTTTCCGCAATGAAAAACTCCTTCAGATGCACCGTAAAACGTCCAATTCAACGCTGGTTACAGCGTTTGAATATCTCAAAAAACAAGTGAGGAATCGATGATACAAGAAAAATGAAAAATTGTCACTTTTTCCAGGCATTGGATAGAAGCCGGACTCCCGCATCCCCTTAAGTGACATTGAGTTGTAATTTTGGCGCCCTCGGGCAGTTCTTGAGTTGCTTGAGCGCTAGGCCGGCCCTGACTACAATTGTACAACATTATTTTATCGACGAAATTGTTAAAATTATATTACCTGACTCTAACAGATAACACCTGTTTTTTTTTTCGTGGATCCAAAATGAAGACGCACTGTTGATGTGTTTATTTTTTGGTAAAAATAAACAAACACAAAATACAACATGCCAACTGTTAAATCGTCAAAAACGTAATGTTTCCATATTCAACTATACTCTACATTTTAGAAACAAACCGATTTATTGATGATAATGATGACAATGATGATAATGGTTAAACGAACGAAATTTGAAACGATAATCATGTTGACAAGTTATTAGTCTCTATATACATATCTCTCTATCAACCCCTACAATATTTCAACATTAAAATGTTTACACTGTTCTAATACACAACACACACACAGATACACACATACACACACATTACTCCCAGGTATATAGGTAAACAACCATAATTATTCATTCATAAACACAACAGGGTTGTATTTTGTACAAATTATGATTCTTTCAGAATACAATTCAATAGTTTTATTAATAATTTGTCAGGAATTTAAAGATTTTAATTAATCTTATCTCTCACCCTCTTCAACTATTTTTCAACCTGTCTAGAATCTTATAGATTATCAATTTAATTAACAGACTTTTTCTTTTTAATTGAAACTAATAAGAGATTCCAATTTTAACAGATTGATAACAGATGTTTAATTCTTTATTTTATTTTCTAAAAGGGCGGAGGGAGAAATTTCCAATTTAGAATGACTAAGGGGGTTGCAATGAATAATACACACGCATAAAAATAGGGTAAAAACTTTGTATTAATATTTTAGCGAAGACTTTATAAAAATTTTAGACAAATTTAGCGTGTACTATTACGAACATATAAAAGATCACTTTTTGTGAGGCTGTGTAAAACAGGCTTTTGGGTGCGATCGTGATAATATTACAGAATTTTCAGGTTTTATAATCCTACAAATTTGGTAGGCTGGAAACTCGTGCTAACACCTCCTCACCTACCCACCTTCTTGCCCTTTAGAAGAGAAACAGCCTGATTCACACGAACCAAAAAACGTGATATTCCTCATTTGAGGCTTGGTCTCTTGAAATTTGGTCCGGATCGATTAGAATTATATTCGAATGAAAAGAAGTTTAATCTGGTCAAATCAGGTGGTATTTCATTCTAAAATCAAAGCCCTTAAATTGCACCTCGATAATTATTGAATAAAGTAATAAAACATATAAAAATAAAACTCTAAATTAATTATGTGACTAATTTAATATTCCAGAAACCTATTATTAAACAAATCCCACACATTTAACGGGTGTTAAATAGAATGGAGATTCAATATTTACATTATGAAAAATAAACGTTCAGGGTTGTAAGCTTTGAAGGGTGATTATCTTCTAATGTGATTTACTACCGTGCACTATTTAATACGTGTCAGTATGTATCGTATATGGAACCCAAAATGCTCAAAAATAGTGCGTTTATAGCCATAATTTGTCAACAATTCGTAGTTTTGCTAGTTACAAAAGAGAACTGAAAATGAAAGCTCGTATTCTGTAACTTTATAAAAATATTCTCTATCCATAATGATTGTCATCTATTATTAAGCGAAAGTCACTGTTGATAGATGATAAAAAAAAATTAAATAACACCTCTTTTCAGTCGTCTAAGTTTTTTTTGTTAGTCCGGAATTCTAGTAAATGAGATATGAACTGTTCGTTAAAGTTACAGCATTCAACCCTATTTTTGAGTTGGATTCATAAATTTTTAGTCTAATTTTGAACATATTTCGCTTCTATGTTTGATTAATTTTGCAATTTAGGTCTACTTTTGGCCTGAATTTTCAACTTTAAGTCTTGCTTTTGGACATTTTTGCTTTAAATCTAGTTTTTAATAAATTGTACTAAAAATTTTGACGATTTAAACACTGAATACTTGACTTTGACCATAGGTTTTAATTTATAATGGTTCTATATTTAGAATTATTTAAATTCTTAATTTTTGGCCTAAAATTTGTCATAGTTAATTTTGATCCAAATGACAATTAAAATGTTTTCATTCAATATAATTTTTATGGTGTAAAAATCCAGCATATTTTTGAGCTGAATTCTCGACTTTTAACGTAATTTTGAACAAGTTTCAAAATTTTGGTCCTTTTTGTGCTTAATTCTCGGCTTTTGATTTTCGTTTTAAAAACATTTTCGCCCAAATCTTTAGTTTTAACCAAATTATAAAAAACTGAAAATTTAAATTCTTGATTTTCATTATAAGTTTTAACACATTATGGTTCTATATCTAATTTTTTTTATAAATTTGTGTAAATAAGTCGTGAATTGTAGACATTGTTACTTTAAATTCTCATTTTTAGCCTAGAATTTGACATAAATTACTTTAACCAAAATGACAATGATAGAGTCTTACTTCGATACAATCATCTATTCGTAAAGTTACAGAATACGAGCCTTAGAATAGGCTCGAGTCATAAATGGTGACTTTTGCAAATTATTCATTTATTTCCTTTTTTCGCCTGAAAATTAGAACATTTCTAAGCCACAAACTACCAGAATCTTGACAAAATAAGGAGCTAAAAAATTTAAAATTGCATCAAAAACAATTATTCGAGAACACTCAACAACACGTGTTAACACACCTAATAAACAAAAAAAAAACACGCTTATTTGACGTTATTCACCCATCAAGTCAATAAGAACACTTGAATTATTCATTTTTTTAACTTGTTAATGTCGGATTCGGTTCATTATACGCAAAGTTTATGTTGATGGGAACGAATTTCTATTTTTTTTTCGTTCTCAGTATCTCGTTTCGTTTCATTATCATTATCGTTATTTTCGGCATAATTATAGAGGAAAAGGAAAAAGGCTAACGTACATGTGTGCATGTTATACAAAGATAGTTTTCTATTCATAATTTTCGTTTGTTGTTGTTGTTATTGTGACGAAAACTTTTACCTCACCAATTGAAATTTAAACAAATTATTTTACATATGAATGGAAGAGTCAATTTTTATTGTTATTTTATTCAAGGAGTTTCCATACATATCCACAACATAGACACATAATGTACGTATGTAAATTACGTAACGAATAATATATTCGAACTCGGTTTTTTTTTTCTCCTTTTAGTTTCAACTGCATAATGACAACAACAATGAACCGTAATTACGGCAATTTTCAAGTTTATCACAATGACAACAACTAGATGACAACAAAGTGTCTCTCTATCAACGATGGAAACTTTACAAATATACAGCCAAAGTGTAGCAAAATTCATAAAATAGAAAAAAAAACAAAGAAAATTTATGGAAACAATTCGAATATACCGGGTCTTTCGTCTAAATGTGGTCAATTCGTATAAAACTCTTCTTAGTTGGCGAGCGATTCCGAAAATATTTCAAGGATTTATAGGAGCGCATCTAGAAAACTGGATCCTCGTAGTTCATTCTGAAGTTGCTCAAAAAATGCCCGTTACAATTCTAAAAAAATAATCTAAGCACGCAAAACGACTGTGAGTGACTCGAAGACCCCCAACATTGATTTCTTTCATTTTTCTGCATTGCATTCTAGAAAAAATTCGTAAAATTTGCACATGTTCCAGAATAAAATGGAAAAAAACGAAAAAAATCAATATTGACAGGATGTTCTAATCATTCTAAGTCGCTCTCCGAATTTAATTCGTTTTTGAAAATCACAACATTGGCAGAAACGAGCGTTTTTTGGCCAACTTCCAAATGATCGACGAGGTTCTAATTTTGCTCAAATGATCTTGAAGGACCCTTCTACAAATACTTGAAATATTTTTCAAATCGCTCGTCAGCAAATAGGAGTTCCATAATAATTAGGTACATTTAGAAGAAACATCCTGTATTAACAAATTTTAAGTTCTTTTCTTGCAAAGAAAATTAATTTTTCAAAAGAAAAATATTATTTTTCTATTTTGGGTCTATAACAGCGTTGTTAAGTTAACAAAACGAGTGCTTTAATACCTGTTAACGCACTCTTTTTGGTTATTTTAATAGCTGGTATAATTTATTTTCTTAAGGTTGGCAGCTTGCGCATGCGTCTTTCATATTCAATGTGATTGGTGTTACGCTAAACAAACGTCAATATTGACAATGTAACTTCAAATTATTTTGTGTTTTTATTTAGTTATTTTCGTTAAATGAACAATTATTATAAATGTTAACGACTACATGAGACGTGTCGCTAGAATTTATATTAATCCGAGGTACGTTATTTGTTGATCCAAAATATTGATTTAATTTATTATTGCCACTCACATTTGTGGTGGTTTCTGAACTTAAATGTAAATCTTTCGAGGAAGTTCA
>JAZBGW010002350.1:0-11820 GCA_037464815.1 Mylabris variabilis | reverse complement strand
AATTTCAGAAACATTGATCAGTTAGAACTTCTTATACTTTTAATGTCCCATGACTACGACACACCCTGTACAGATCTATGTTTCTCTGAATCTATTATTAGAAATTACAAATGAAATTCTGAAACTGAAACGAACTTCGTTAAGACGCACAGCACTTTTTTGTCGGTCGCCGACAAGTTCGTACTAACGAGGCTTTATTGTAGCTTGTATTACATCAAAGAGAATCTTTTAAGTACAACTCGACATGTTGACAATCTAGCATAATGAAGCTATAATTTCAAATAATTTACAGTGAGATTTTTCTTCGTTTTGGTTCTGTTTCAAACGTATTACAATTAAAACTAATAGAAATATTTTATCGAAATTAAATCAAAAGCAAGCTTCAAATATTTGTCAACAATAACTAAAACTAAAATCAGATTATTGTTTTAACTGCTTCTATTATCTAATTTGAATAAATAACTGATGGTTAATGTAAAATTTGCTGTGACTACCTGTTTGTTTAATAATAGTAAAGTGCTTAATTTTCATGATTATTGTTAGACTTGTGTATGAATAAGCTGTTGTTTCAAATAATTACGATTTGGTTTATTATTAGTATTACGGAAACATTTTAACGTTATACAAATATATTGCTGTTTGCTACTAATTTATAGTCTAAACCAGTGATTCTCAAACCACGGGCTGCGACCCATAATTGGACCACTTTCAATTTTTTATTGTGGATGCTTTGAGCAAATATTTGTGTGGACTCTCGCCCAGAGCCCATAGCTCTAATTTATAGAAAATTATTTGGGTCGTACATTCAAAAGTTTGAAAAGCTCTGGTCTAAACTATAATTCTATTGTCGGTTTAATAAAATTATATAGGCCCATCATTTAGTAGTTTATATCTAAAATTGCCAATATAAAACTTATCAATCACTTTACCAATTTACCCAATATTAAATGGAATAATTACTACTATTATAGGCGAAATATCAATCGATTTATTGCTTGAAAATTAAACAGTTGATTACAATCACAGATGGTTTTAAATTATCTATTCATAAAGCAACGATTTCAACAAAATGGTAATTTATATCGATCCAGATCTACGATATGTATGTTATATCAAACTTTTTCCGATTGTCGAGTATCATTTTCTATATAGTTGTAAAGTAACGAGCCATATAATAAAGTAGAGAAAATGAGAAGGATCTCAATCGACAAGCAATATGAAAACCAGAAAACCCTTAAGGCGTACAATCGTTCAAGAAGCGATTTTTTTTTCGCTTTACGCTCCTATCACAGGTGATTGGTGGAGCGGGTTCAACTAGAGAAAAATGTGCCATAGGAAACAAAAAAATGACATGCTTAAAGAAAAATGTGTATTGTTTTATTTATTATTTGTGTTGGTTAGAGTAAGATAAACGAGTATG
Organism: Mylabris variabilis; assembly: GCA_037464815.1. NCBI lineage: Eukaryota > Metazoa > Arthropoda > Insecta > Coleoptera > Meloidae > Mylabris > Mylabris variabilis. Next base: position 10,400 of record JAZBGW010002350.1, on the reverse strand, counting down.
TGACTTTTCCGTTCGAGGGCCATCAACAAGACAAGAGTGGAAAATGCAATGGACCTAATCTTTTATAGCTTATGTTTTGATCTTTCTTTTTCGCAAGTCTTCCTACCACTCTTCTTCTATCTATCTATCTATCTATCTATCGATTCTTATAAATGACAACTGAATAATATTACCATGAAAGTAGTTTTATCAAATTCAGGAATAAGAAGCAAAAAGATCTATACAGTAGATATGATAAAATTGTTCCCTTTATAGGAAATCCTCTTATATCCTTTTTACATTTAAAATTAGATTTTATTTAGCTTTTTTATCGAATAATAAGTAGTAAAATTATAGAAGTAGATGTTTTTCTTTATATAAAAAAAAACGAATTTGTCGAGACCCTAATTTCCTGTTTCTATTTTCTGTTGAAAATACCATGGAAATGAAAATTGCACACACACACACATTCCTCATTCATATTTATGATAAATGGTCAAAATAAACGAATCAAATATTCATCTTTTTTATGGCAACATTAACTTTATTAAAAGCCTGTAAAGAATTCCTGATATAGTAAGGGAAAACCGCTTGAAATTTACTTTAACGCATAAATAAAAGATCTAGTCTCAGATTAGACCTGAAAATTTCCATTTTCACACCGAATCGCAATCGACCTTATACTATTCCACCATTTTATTATTATTAATACTGTTATTAATATTATTAGATATTTAATAAATTTGCCTATGTTTAGTCAGACTTGTCAAATTTTGCAATATAAAAATGGGACGCATAAAAATAGACGAATTGAATAAAATTAGATTAAAGTTATACGAAAAATGAATGGAAACGAACTAGAGAATTCATATTAATGGAACTCGAGTATCTCTGAGGAGAAGCTAGAACATAATTGAAAGCTCTTATCACAAAGATTCTCATTCTTGTTTTCTCTACATATTTTTATTTTTATACTGCTGCTATTGCTATTACTACTGCAACGATTACTATTCAACTAACTTACTGATTACTAATTCTTTCTATAAAACCAACATCTCGCACTTAAATTGTTTGTTTTGTCGTCTATTTATTCACTTTTATCTTACCTCAAACGAATCGAATTAATTAATAATTACAATTAATATTAATAATCACAAATTACTGCAAGCATTATTAAGTTTCTTTGTGTTGTCTCCAATAAAGATCGGAATAAAGAACAAACAAAATGAAGAGTATTTTTAAAATGAATACAATTGAATTTCAGTTTTGATATCTGTGTGGTTTGAATTTTCATATACATTGAATTTTATTGATCCCGTCAATATGTCTTCAATTCAGCTTTTGTACTATTAACAAAAGATTTACATTTTATGATTAATTATTCCGATGAAACCATTAAAAAAGATGTATTCAAAATGGAGACATAGACCTATATTACCACCCCTTACGGCATTATTTAAATACAAAAAAACAGTATATTCTCTAAACAATATTGTATGATACATTATACAGGGTGAACCAGAAATCACGGAACATCTTTTAGTGACACGTGACAGTTAAACAGATAACAGGGAACATGAGAAAAATGTTAAAAAAAATCATCTTTTTTAATTTCGTAGATATTGGACCTTATTTGAACGTAAATTTGGCATCATTTAGTTAACTTTAATAGTGCTAAGGTGTCTAATTATTTTGTATTCAGGGAAATTAAAATTAAAACAATTTACTATGTTGCCACTTTTTCAGGTGAAATCAGTCCAGAATCATTTCCTGAAAATGGCACTTCAGGCTAAGTGAATGAACATTAAGCTAATCATTACTGTTCAGAATGATTATTCAGCTGATCTACAGAGATCTAATAGCCAAACTCTTTTTAATAATTGAAATAAAAGAACTTAAACGTTCAATCTTTGAGATTTTATATTTTGAAAACTAAAGAAGATGGATTTTTTTAACATTTTTTTTTGTTAGTCTTAGGCATTGGTTAACAACGTGTCGCTGAAATGTTTCGGTTCACCCTGTATACCTCGTTTGCTGTTATTTTGTCCGTTTGACTCTAATATTTGTAAGACAAACTCGGTATTTAGCGGATATACTTGGAGGGCAAGTCAACTCAAAATCGATGAAGTGTAAAACTATACTTTCTGTAACATTTCAGGATTTTGACAAATTAAATTCCGCTTGATCTTATTAATTATTCTAGACGTTTACAAATCTTTTGAAAAATTAATTTCCTTCAAGCATTTCAACTATTGCACACGTCCGTATAGGAGTGTCTTTACAGAGACAATCAGAAAATTAATTATGAAATTTTGACAGTTTTATCGTTAATTGTACAACGGAAAACACTTTAAAACATTTTAACTTAAGAAATAAATGTTGCAGAAACTATTGGCAACGGAAATCAATTTTCTATAGAAACAAACGAGAAAAATATCTCAACGTCAAACTAATTAATTGCATTTATTTTTAATGAAAGTTTGTAAAAACAAATTTCATATTTAAACAGTAGAACACAATTTTAGATAATCGGATCAACTAACAGAGACAACTTTTGAAAAAATTCGTATTTTAAAACTTTCAGAATAAGCTTAATGTTTGTCGGATGATACAGACCATTAAACAGAAAACGAATAGGATTATTTGCATAAAACAACGTTTTAAGCGATCTTCATAATGTTGACGGAAAATAGACGAAATTAATATTATCAAATTACCTGTTGAGAACGCTTTGAAGCTTTAAAGACTTTCTCTCTACACAAATCTCTTAAAATTATAGTTTATGCAGAATTTTAAGTTTAACAAGTGCTATTTGTTAGAGAAAAATCTAGTTTAAAACGAAGAAAAAATAGCGACAAGGACGCTTTGAGTACCTACTATTCAAGTGAAAATCCGTTCTAAAAGTTTTCTTTAGTAGAAACTTAATATAAATCCACTACGTCACTACCATTGTTTTTACTTAAAGAGAACAGGCACGGCCGGTACGTAAACTTGTTAACTTCACTAATAAATCAGAGTATAAAGTCTCTGGTTTGGTCAGAGAGTGGTTAAAAATACAAAGTCTTAGTGCAACAGTTGCACTATAATTCTTTCGATAAAAAAGTCCAACAGGCGCATGTTATCGTCAACTTTTATCAAATTAAATTTGATCGCAGTCTTGGCGTCAGACTTGTCGTTGACGTTATTGTCGTGTTGACGTCAAGGATCAGGATTATTCTCATGAATAAATCATTGGAATTAGGAAACTTAATTATGTGGAAGTTTGTTTGTAAATGTCCAAAGATATTTGTCATCCAGATAAAGACAATGACTTACGTACATATAGACAACATTGAGAATATCGAGAAAAGAGAGCACAAGATTTTATTTAAATGATTTATTGTCGGCGGTAAATTTAGAAGAAAAAAGGCGACATTAGAAAACTAGCAAGTTTCTTCCTTGGACGATTTACGGTGGCCAAAGAGAAGAGTTTTGAAACATTTCGCATATATGAACTATCTCTATGTTATTTATGTGGTGTCTGATATATTCGACCAATTCTCCAGTTGAATATAGATCTTAATCTCTTCTTTCTAAAAAATTTGCATTCGATTTTCAAAACAACTAATAAAACGGAAAAAAAACCAGCTGTTACTATTGAAGAATTCAAGAGTTCAGACGTCTTTTATATGCCTGGGCAATTCAAAAACATCCCTCTTTTGACTTTTGCGAATAATTGAAGTTAAGTGATGAGCACGAAAAAGCCAAATGAATAAGGAAACTAATGAGAATGAATGACAAAGTGAAGAGACTTGATTAAGACCGGTTTTGTATCCGAAAAATCTTTTGTCGAATGATTCCTTTCTAGCAGCCTCCTGTATTTACTGTCGGATACGAACAAAGATTTTCCACGAATTAAACTATCACCACCCCATTCTTAATTAACAAATTCGTATCAATTGTAAGCAACACTTGAAAAATAAAAGCGAAAATTAATAGTGTATTGAAAAAAAATAGAATATTGCGAGTCGTTACTAAACCGGCTTGGATAGATTGAACAAGAGTAGAAACTTCAACAAAGTGCATCAGACGACAGACGTAAAAGAAGTGAACAAAGAACTTAAAATTGCACAAGTGCTTCGCCATTATTGTCATTGTTGTAGCGAGTTTACAGTTTAATTTTAAACGGTTATGCTTTCATTACAAACTTTAGTTTCGTAACCACTTCAAAGTAAAAGATAATTAAGTAAATTGCTTAATTACAATGTTCTTCACCTGTCTATGATAATCTAGTAGAAACTAGACATACATACTTAGTGTCAAACGGTCGAAATTTACGCTAGTTTAATTGAATTTATTGGTATAAAAGTGGGTATTAATGTTGAAATTGGTGGATGCGCCGCGCCGCATGGACGGTTTGCCTTTCCTAAACTAATGAAACTGATAAATCTTCGAAATGATTATGTCCGGGATAACTGTCTCAGCTTTCTCAATTATCAGATCGTCAATTAACTGAAACACTGACATTTGCTCGAATTCAACGAAGAAAAAATAAATCACTATTTACTTGTCCCTTTGTCTTCTTACTATGCTCTGAATTATTACAATATCGATTTGACTGGAACCGATTTGTGTCAATTAGATGCAATTTGTAAAAGAGAGATAGAGAGATTGTGGATATTTTCAAAAAGCTGTATCAGACTAGGGTAGAGTAACAAGCAAGTTCTCCTTCTAACCGCTGTCACAAACACCGCACACAAACAAATACACAAAGAGGATCTCAATCTATATTTTCTCTCTTGCACTTGTGAATTCTGCAGAATGTTGGATTAAGGTTAAAACGGCAGCAACAGTTGTTGACAGTGATTCTTTACGAGTAATATCGTGACTGATGACTTTAGGGGTGATACATCACTGTCTAAAGTAATCGCGACTTGTCTCATACTTGTTTAGAAAAGAAACCGATTCTATCCGTTTGAAAATCAGCTATAAATTCAAAACAAACAGTTTTAATTTAATCGATTCGTATAGAAATAACTGCGAAGAAAAATCGTTTTGTACATTCGATGTTTAGTAGTGGAAACCAATAATTTTTGAAAAATGTTGCGGTTAAAGGGTCGACAACATATAAACGTGTCGACGGTGATAAGTTGTCCGCAATCGATCAGGCTTTTTATCCTTTTTTTGTTTAGGAAAAAAATACATTTATGCAGTATTGATAGTATTCGCTCCAACATACGTCCAGATAATACATTTTAGAATATTTATTACCAATAAAACGTGATCATGACATACATATTTTCCATTGTAAGTAGTTGCTCAATAACTACTAATGTACAGCCAATTGAGAATTTTGTCTAAACTAAACTAAATTCGGTACTGTACCAAGAAAAATTAGTTTAAAGTACAAGCTTCAGTGGCATTCAGTACTTATTTTTGTACGTAATTGGGAGCAGACGCTGATAAATTGTTCGCTTAGATAATAACAGAAAATAATTGAAATCTCCCAATCCCACCAAAGAAAGTTATGAAAAGAAAAGAGATTTGTCGAGCTCATTTTGGACTGTTATTTTAATGTTTGCAAACCAAATTTTTACAATTTCAATTATTTAATAATTTTGATATTTAAGAAACAACAAAATATTTATTTTTAAAATAATGTCGATTCTCTTCGATTTTGTACAGCGTATCATCTGTCGAATTGTGTGTGTCAATTCATAATTTAACACGATCGAAACACTATAAGTTTGACATCTAAAGTTGTTACAGCTACTTTGAGATGTACCTGATTAGTTTGAGTTGGAGCTACGTTTTACAAAATAAATGAAAAATAAGTTGGTTTATTTGAAGTAGTACCTAACCAGACTTCAACGGATACACAAATTAGACCGAGGATTTCCTTCAAATAATTTGAATTTGAGTTAAGTTTGAAAAAGAAAAAAACGTTAAAATATGTAAAATAAGTGATAAAAACCCGTATTTTGATTGAAAAACTATGAAATGTTCAGATAATATTCCAAAATGACACTATAATGAGCTTCTAGTGGGATCATTTTGAGAATCCATGGTACTCTATCATCCATTATAAGGATATCCATATCATTCTCTCTCAGGATATCAATGATGTTTTAATGGTCCTATCAAAAGCGCACATGACGATGGCTTACAAACAAATTTTTATTATAATACAGTGACAAAATATAAATTTTATTAAAGCTAATCAAATAACTTTTCGATATCTTCGAATTAATCACTGTATTCAATTTTCAAAACAAAATCAACAATTATTTCCCCCCTTTATCTCTTCGCTATTCAGTACACTGACAAACAAATCACTTTCGTTTAATGTTTTGTGACCATTAATTTCTATAAAATCCAGTGATAATATTAATTGTACTATAAACTAGAATACAGTTTTCGTGATAATTCCTCTTGTTTGTTCCTATTATAGTACAGACCATAAAAAGCTTGACTCTGTTGTTAAATTTGATAAAAGATATTCATCTAATGGAATTTCCATTTTGTTAATGTGTCTCTTCATGTTTATTGTATCTCTGCAATCATTTATTAGTTTTTCTCACTATCTACCAAACAACAGCAAAAAACGATTAAATTATAAAAGTTTTCTAAAAGTTTGTCTTGAAGTTGAGTTTTTTTTTTCGTGTAGTAAAACTAATCAGTGGAATAGGTATGAAAAAGAAAAATCAGATCGCGTGATCTGTAAAATTCAATCTTTAATGTTACTTTGAACTAAATATATTTTCTTTATATTGCAGATATTGGGGTTTTCACTTTTCGAATTAACTTGCAGATTAAACAATTTCAATTTCTACTACAATTCCCGCATTGTTGGGTAATATGTCGACAGGATTGAAATGGTGACTGTTTATATTCTGATCGGTGCATGAAGATTACCAAGTTGATTCTGTATGTATTTTGTAGACACAGTTGTTATCAAAACGGAGATGTTCGTGTTAGTTATGGTGATGGTAATTGTGGAGATGCTCTCAAATAAAAGCACGACAACAATAAGGGGCTCAGCTGAGATGCTCTTATTGTCTTGAAAATTCGTACGATGTACCGGATTATCCCATCATAATCCTCTGACAGATTTACAGTCAATATTTCAATAAGTTGGTTAAACTTGATTATTTGCAGTTGTACAGTTGTAAATTAATAAATTCGTCAAGTTATCATAAAATCTAAATGAAACTTTATATTTACTATTATCTAACTTGTAAAGATATCCCTACAGGGTCCGATTCTGTAACGATACAACATAAGAAAAACAAAACAGAGTGAACAACTTTGTAAACACCTTAAAGCAAAGAAAAAGGACTAGAAAGCTTTCAAGTAATTTTTTTTTTAAAAACAGAGTGCGCTAAGTTGTTGAACTGGCTAAACTTGGAATCACATCAAAAAGAAGCATAGAAAGAAAATGGACACTTTAAAGTTACGTAAATGTCTTTTCTAAAACCATCCATCTTATAAATAATCCAATTAAATTGATCCCACTTAATATTTTCTTTCAACCTCTCACTATAGCTTCAATTCCGGTTTGTTTTTGATAACATCTTTTATCTTGAAAATTTCCTCCGTTAAATACCGAAACTTTCATGAATTCTTATTGTTAGGACGAAATAAGGGATGAAATATTTGAGGATATTGCTTTGTTTTTATTTGTTCCGTTGGTATCTGGGGAGTACTTTTATATCTCGATTTTACTGTAGGGATAGTTCAATTCAGACCCAGGTCTTTTATAGTGGCGGCGATAGTATTCATTACTCAATCTAATAGAAATTAACAGTGAGTAGAGCCATTAAAAGCTACTACTAATACTACTGCTACCACCCAAAGTTGATTCGATTCGATTGGATTAGTCGTCATGTGTCTTTATAAAGGTTGAGGAATATGTGTTTGTATTGATAGGGCCTGAAGTTGACGCAATGCGTCACTTTCCACCATCTTCATCATCATCATGTTGCAAAGTTTAAATTAAACACTTTTGGACTGGGTGATTTTAATAAAGTTGCTGTAGGTGGTGGATATTTGGGCGAAATAGGGTGGTAATGCGTCATCATTTCAACATTTCAACCATAACCGAGTGATTAATGTACTTTTATGCTGGATATAATCCTACTTTTGTACTGTGATCAACGGGAACGATAGAATCGACTTCATACAGGTTATGATTATTACGGTTTTGCACCAATATTGTAAATAAGTACAGCATCAATTCAAATTGGGCGATCGTTGCAAAATGATCTTAGACAACTTCATCTACACACCATTTTTCGGATATCAACTTGTATGATGCGTGACTTGATATCGCATATCAATTTACGATATTCAAAATCGAAAGTGTTTTTTTTCCTCTCCAACTAACCATTTACTCCTTTATTGACGTTCTAGGATGAAAATTCTTACCGTTATAGAATATCAACCCTTTTATGTTATCTAATATTTTTGAAAGGAAATTGAACTAAACAAGAAAACGTAAATACTTTTCAAGCTTTGATGCTGTTTTTCTTAGGAAGAAACGGATAATTATTGGCCATACATTTTTCTTATACGGTTGATTTTCCACAAATCTCTCTTGATGTTTTACTATTTTCCACCGCAATAAAGTCGAAATTGGAGGTAATCTCATTTAAAATTCAAATCATGATGAGGCCACTTATCCGACTAGAATTTCAATGTGTCAAATCATATTGTTTGATCGATTATAATCAGAATACGACAGTGACATTGTCATTATGTCTATTCAATTGATATATTTCCACTACTTGTCTATATTAATAACAACAATAGATTAAGTTGAATTAACGATCAACTAGCTGGATGGATAAACATTATAAGGAAATATTTCAATTAATATCGTTAACGTACATACAAATTACCTGCAGCATATTTAGGGGAGTATTAAGAAAATAAATGTGTTGTGTAGCAAACTCTAACGGCAGCCCCAGGCAAAAGCACTTCCGGTATGTTTGTAAAACATGCTACAGCCCAAAAGAAAATTTTAAACAAGTCCGTTTTTGATATCTTCTGATCGGCATGATTAGGTACACCCCACAATGCTTGAGAAATTAACAAAAATTTGGAAAATTTCGAAAATATGCAAGATTAGCTAATGAAAGCAAAGCAGCATACGAGGCCTTTATGTTTAATAATTAAAATTAAAGAGTTGTAGTTTTTACTGATGCAGTGTTAATTCCTTTGCTTTTGTGTGGAATGTAGATAACCCTGTTAAAATTATTCAAATTCCTTCTCAAATAAACTAAAAAAAAAACACAAGTGGGAAACAATGATTTAATCTGCCGTATTTTAGTTAATTTTATGCACTTCCACAAAAATAGGAACAATTAAAAATTTGAATTCATCTCTGACCTGAGCTCTCACAAATACTTTAACGTTATAGAATAGTCAGTGCACAACAATTACATTTCAAAAGTTGTAATAAATCATCCGTTAGAAATGTTAATAATGTGTATCGCAATACTTGTCAGCGACAGACGCAGTTAACGCGAAAATTTTCAAATCTCCTAGAATTTCCACCGTAATAGAAACTGAAAATTAATTACTCAATTTCAATTATGAACAAAAAAATCATTGATGTGGAAAATTCATTATAATTGATCTAATTATAGAACACCTGTATTATACACAAAATCAATCAAGAAAATTACTAACAATAAGTATTGGATTCGAATTAATTAAAAAGGAATCTTTTATTAATATTATTAATTAAAAAAAAACTTACCTTTTTTAGATCTTTATTGGGTTCACCATCATCGGCTTTCCGTTTTTCTGTTCCTGTTAATTTTCCTTTGTCCTTTTCATTATTGCCACACAACTGGAAAACCAACAAATATAATTAAATACGTGTAGTAATTATCAAGAGAAAACGATAATTTTAGAGGTTCATAGTTTATACAAACAACAAACACACAATTATGAATAAAATAAATATTGAGAACTATTTAGAATAGTTTCTTTAATATCACATAAAAATAGTGTAATTCTTTTAATAATATTGTTGATTATGAGTCGATAGTTTTAATATGTACACCCAATTGCACAAAAAAGAGACCACTTTTGGTGCGGCTGTGTAAAAGCGGCTTTAGATGGCGGTCGTTTCAATATAAGAAAATTTTAGCAGGTCAGGATTTGGGAAGAGAGTCGTGTAATCGGAACAAGGGAGGGGGGAGTTATTGTTACTTTTGTGTATTTACGGAATTTCGGCACGAAATAGAAATTCTAATTCTATTTTAGCGCCTCCACATAAAAAAAATAAGACTTCAATCAATCACTAAATTATTTTGGAAAACAAAAATCCATAAGCACATATTTGCGATGAATCATAATTATCTAAAATTAAATAAAAACTCAGTCAAAATTCTTTAAAAAATTATATTACATCAGATCCTTTCTTTATAAAT
>JAZBGW010002347.1:0-11823 GCA_037464815.1 Mylabris variabilis | reverse complement strand
ATACACCTTGAAATGCTCTACCCAACGCACGTCAATTTTTGACAATATCTTAAAAAAAACAAGCGAGTAATCGCTGTTTGAAAATTGACTGTTTTCTCATGCTGAATCGACAAATGCCTCCGGAATCCCCCTAATTGTATGTTTAATTATCTCGAAATAAATTCGATTTACACACAGGGCATAATTTTGAATATTTCAAACATTTTCGAATGCATACGGAATGGAAGAAATGTTTACAAATTGTAATTTTTGCATCGGACATACGGTTTAAACAAATCGCACAAAGGTCGTTATAATTCGACAATTCTTCATAGGTAGCATTGAAGAAATTGTTATAAATCTGTATTTCTAATCGTATCAGATCTAAATAATTGTAATAAATAATCTTCAAGCGTATGTAAATTAAGAAATAAAAACAGAATCCAATGAAAATAAGATACTGTAAAAATTCGTTATAAAACAACAAACATATGTGGATTACAATATTTATAATTATTATGCAAATATTTAAAGACAATAAAAAATAATCGATATTATCAAATATTTGATAATATCGTAAAATTTCTTCAATAATCCCAATCAGATTATCATCAGACAAAATATAATACATCAATGTTATTGCAATAAATATCGAATTTATTTCGAAATGTACACCTTGTTCACGTAGACAGATCACAATAACAGCAGCTTTCAACCATTCAACAACAATTTTACAACAGTCTCGTAGAAGATTATGCGATAGTTGGTGTTCTTGATGGTTATTATTGTTCATATAGTAAATGTCCCGTGTTTTTGTGACGAAATAGGTGAAAATCGAATAGAATAATAATGTTTTCAATCCATTCAAAATCAGAAATTTATAATTGAAATCCTCAAACAGTGCTGTACACAATATGAAGAATAGTATCTAGAAACGGGGTAGTTTTCTTGATTTTTTTTAAATTATAATAGTGAGTACTCACCTGCGAGAAGAATGTGTAAATATTGTAGACACTGATGCAGAATTGTTCGATATTCCTCAACCAAGCTGGAAATTTTTACGATTCTATTATTATTGCCACCCTCGATCAATTAAATTTATTATAAAAAAAACAAAGAGTGGAGCTTGGGGGTTAATTTAGAGATTCAACAAGTTGTACGTGAATTGAAGGTGATTAATCGTTGGAAATATAAATCCAAAAAGATCACTTTCAATTTGAAATAAGGAATTCCTCGAATATTTGGGTGATGATAAGAAGGTGAGTGCGAATTTTGTATCCGAGATGATAACATTGTTATTCTTTAGCTTGAAATTTCGATTCACATTTCTATCTCGATTTTATTTTAATCATAAAATTTATTTATGTACAACTGATAGAATCTCCAAAGCTCTATAAACGTTCCGGAAATTTTCCAATATAGGGTTGAAAATGTGACTAGAAAATTGATGGTGAGTGGATCAATGAAAGAATTGATTGTTTAATTGTTTATTTTTATACAAAATACAAAATTTCTCGGATAAATATTCCAGTGAAGTACATTTTTTTTCACTAAAACTTGCAATTTTCAACAATTCCATTCACTCTAATGCTAATAATAATTAATAATAATAATAATATTCTAACAGTAAATAAATAAATAATTAAATAAAAAATAATTTCTTAAAATAAACAAAATTAAATTAAAATAATAGTAAACATGAGTCAATGTTGGCCGTACACATAACTGATGGATTAGTATTGATAACTTCAATTAGAAATGATAATTGAACAAAAATAAATCTAATAATAATAATAATAATAATAATAATAATAAATTAAAATTGATCTATATTGTTGAATAGATCAGTCCAACAGTCTGTATTCTTCTTGGCAACTTTACAAATTCAAAAATAAAATCGACACAAGTCCTATATAGACGGATCAAATTAAGTTTGCCCAAAACCATAGATGCACAGTAGATCTTCCAATGCCATAGAGTGTATTTTCTCTCACTTACTCCACTAGTAATACATTTAAAAAAAAATCGGTTAAGAGAACTACTCTGAAAACCTTGTTTAGATGGACAAACTTAGCTTGATCCATCTATTGATACAACTCGACCTATTTTGGTTTCAGAAAATATCAACTTCATTGGTATACTTTTTATACAGAATGTCCAGTCTGACAGTATACAATTTCGCTATTTCCACCAAAATAACAGAGCGATTCGAATAATATTTTGAGGGTAGTCCCTGGGGAACATTTTAGCAAAATTAGAACTTTATATGTGAATTGACTCAAAGATCCTTCTTTCCTTTTTAGAATATAATGGGAGGGTCTGCGAGTCATTTTTAGTCGTTTGTAAAAATTGCGACATTGTCCAAAACGAGCTTTTTTTGGCCGACTTCCAAATAAGCTACGAGATTCTAATTTTGCCAAAATATCCTCCAGTGGCTACTCAACAAATGCTTAAAATATAATTCTGATGGAAATAGCTAAATGGTATACTTCCAAGCTGGCTAGTCTGTATAATTAATAATAAATGTACATAAGAGTATGATAAGAATCCTTAATTAAATAATAGAAATATAAAAATTTAGCGTATAAATATGTATTCTCGTTTGCACATCGGGCAATTCTGTGAGTTCCTCAAGCATTGCCTTAGACAATTTGCATGGAATAGATGGTGGCATGGTGTTACTCTAGCACGTTCCATTGGACTTAAACAAACAGCACAAACATCATCACAATTCTCAATCTCTTCATCTGTAGCGTAACGGAATTGTGCAAGAATTGATTGTTCATGGCGTAGATTTTTTAAACAATTCAACACCATATCTTTGACACGTAAATAGATTGTTAAATAAAATGCAATAAATATGAAACGTATTTGACTGTAGAAACATAGAAATATTAATATGATTGTTGCTAATGTGATTGTGTAATAACGTAAAATAACTGGTGCATATAATGTTTCCAATGCTTCCAAACGTTTAATCTTTAAAAATATCAATAATTTTGGGAATAATTCAATGAAAACTTTCTCCGTACACATATAATATGTCCATGTTATAAATGTATATAATGGTGTTGGTTGATAATGTTCTAAGCCTTGTTCTAAACCAAATACTAATAACATAAATGTTACAGTTATTATAAATGTTATAGCTTTTGTCCATTCTAAAACGATTTTCGTTGCCGACATTGCTACATGTTTTATATTACTATGTTGTGTTATATTCACTGTAACAGACCAATCTTCTTTCTCAATTAATTCCTTCACATAACTAACACAATACGCTATAACATTGTAAAACATTAACGAATATAGACCGGTGATGCGTTTCTGTGGACAATTTTGACCGCCACCGAACATACACAACACGATTTTATCGCACATTATGAAGAAGACAAGCTATAATAGATAAACAATAGAATGTAATCAAAAACATTGTAATGTTGAGATTGTTAAGCCAACTTTACATTATCCAATTTCCTGTTCCGAGTAAATAAAACGACAGTGTCTTTACACCATCCGATCCGAGTTCACATCCGATTTGTTCAGAATAGAACGGTCTCTAATTTTATCCGAGATTCCGTTCGATTTGACAAAAAGCGTCATGTTGTGAAATTATGACAGTGGCATGCTTTTTTGGTGTCTTTTAGTATCAATTTGTCTATGGTATCAACCAAGCTTGCCAACTGTCCCGGATTTTTCGGGACATCCCCTTTCTGGGACTTTTTTCCAATCGGCCCGCTTGAAGTCCTTGCGGAACGCCATTTATCCCAGAAACTAACAAAAAACTCACATAACAAAATTTGACACAAGTGATTCTAGACTTCAATATATATCTATAATACGTGAATAGAAACATTATCCCTTCTATGATATTTTTGATCAAATCAGATGCTCATGTGTAGGTATTAATTGTTAGAACGCCAACTTTTAAGGCGATCTTATAAAGTACCGGGTGATTCACCTAAAACGAAAAGTCCTTATTTGGCGAACGAATCGAAAAATATTTCACGGCTTTATAGGATAATCCCTATGGAACATTTTAGAAAAATTAGAACCTCATAGCTTATTTGGAAGTTGATCAAAAAACGCTCCTTTTGGACAAGTTCGCAATTTTCAAAAACGAACTAAACACGCAAAACGACTTAGAATGGCCCGAGGATCGTCCCACCATTGATTCTTTTCGTTTTTCTCCATTGCATTCTATAAAAAAATGCGAAACATTCCCACCTGTTCCAGGATAAAATGGAGAAAACGGAAAAAATCAATGTTGGGAGGATCTTCGAGTCATTCTAGGACATTCTAGATCGTTTTGTGTGTTTAGTTTGTTTTTGAAAATGGTGACCTTGTTCAAAACAAGCGTTTTTTGACCAAATTTCCAAATGAGCTACGAGGTTCTAATTTTGCTAAAATGGTCTCTAAGTACCACCCTACAAATTTTTGAAATATTTCTCATATCGCTCGCCAAATAATGGAAGTTACCATAAAAACCTATCGTTTTAGATGAGTCACCGGGTATAAATAAATGCCGAGTCCCGCGCTTTTATCTAGGAAATCCCAGACATTATCTTTATTTAGTTGGCAAGCCTACATGCAACTGACTCGGATGATGTAAAGATGAAAACATCTCGGATCCGAGATGAATTCAGATATAAAAATCGAATACAAACATCGAATAATGTAAAGGGGCTTTTATGTCTTCAATTGAGTACCTGTGTAATAAGATTCGATACATTCGACATGTTTATAAAGATTTTCTCGCATTTATCTAATGGTGAATAGACACGACAAAGAAACGACCACGCTGGTCCGGACCATCGTTCCAGGAATCCTGTAATGTGTTCGAGATTTTTAGATTCAACCAGTGCCAAATTGTGTGCAATTTTGGGAGCACTCCTCCCGTGTTGGAGGCCCTAAATTGTCACATTGTTCCAGCACGAAACAGACCCTAAAACCCGATTTCGATCGAGACCCGGCACTGTATACATCAGGGATTCACAACTTTTTTACAAGTTTGCACCCCCCATGATTCTTATAATATGATCTTGCACCCCCTCTAGAATTAAATATTATTGCATAGGTTACTGTGTTAGGCCGGTATTTTTTGGAGACGTTTTCGTAGCAGAAAGGAGCCTTGCACCTCTAAAAATCCTCAACCGCATCCCTGAGTGTGCATGCTTTCCCGGTTAAGAGTCGCTGATATAGATGATCACAATAATAAGAGCCAATGGATTGGTTTCAATAAAATTTTAATTGTTGCAGCACGAAATGGGCCCTAATTTCCGATTTCGATCGAGACCTACAAAGTTCTTAACGCGCCACGGTATACATCAGGAATTTTCAACCTTTTTACAATTTTGCACCCCCAATGACCTTTTTAATGTGATCTTGCACCCCCTCTAGAACTAAATATTATTGCATAGGTAACTGTGTTACTCCGGTATTTTTTGGAGACGTTTTCGTAACAGAAAAGAGCCTTGCACCCCTAAAAATGCTCAATGGCACCCCTGAGGATACATACACTTCCGGTTAAGAGTTCCTGATATAGATGATCAATAATAAGAGCCAATAGATTGGTTTCAATAAAATTTTAATTGTTGCAGTACGAAACGGGGCCTAAAATCCGATTTCGATCGAGACCCGCAAAGTTCTTAATTCGCCACTGTTTATGTACATCAAGAATTCTCAAACTTTTTACAAGTTTGCACCCCCAATGACTCTTATAATATGATCTTGCACCTCCTTTAGAATTAAATATTATTGCATATTGTGTTAGGTCGTTATTTTTTGGGGACGTTTTCGTAGCAGAAAGGAGCCTTGAACCCCTAAAAATCCTCAATGGCACCCCTGAGGGTGCATGCTTTCCCGGTTAAGAGTTCCTGATATAGATGATCAATAATAAGAGCCATTGGATTGGTTTCAATAAAATTTTAATTGTTGCTGTACGAAACGGGCCTTTTAAAATCCGATTTCGATCGAGACCCGCAAGATTCTTAACGCGCAACTGTATCGACCAGGGATTCTCAAAATTTTTACAAGTTTGCACCCCCCATGATTCTTATAATATGATCTTGCACCCCCTCTAGAATTAAATATTACTGCATAGATGACTGTGTTAGGTCGTTATTTTTTTGGGGACATTTTCGTAGCAGAAAGGAGCCTTGCACCCCTAAAAATCCGCAATCGCAACCCTGAGGATGCATGCACTCCCGGTTAACAGGCCCTCATCTAGATGATCACAATAATAAGAGCCAAAGGATTGGTTTCAATAAAATTTTAAAAATATTCGATTATCAGTGTGACATTATTGCTGAATAATTGGTGTCACTTTTCTATGAATTTTATAAATTTTTGGGAAATGTTCTAATCAAGAAACCAAGAACTGGTTTCTTTATTTTTAACAAAATGAGAACATGTGATTGCTGATTATTTTTATTTTTTTAGTATTGTTGTTTTGAAAAACTTCTATTTTCTAAAATTAGATTATTATTATTATTATTCATTTTTTTCCAAAGTCTACTATGTGTTGTTACGATAAAATTGTCTCACAACTCATGTTGTTGTTGTTGTTATTATTATATTTATTTTTTAACCAATTTGGCGACTTAAAATCAAAATATTTTCCCTGACCGTGGGGTGGATGAGACATAGACAAGACGAATTGATCAATTAACACCCGCCTTGTTTATAATAATTATTTTTAATTTAATATTAATAAGAAATTAATATTATAAATCAATAATAATTTATTGAATTGTAAAGTAAATAAGTTTGATTATTAATAATTAATAAATGTTTAGGATGTCATGGAACTTTGCCGTTAAATAACAACAACTCTTTTACAGCACGATTTGAATATTCTTGTTTAATTTCCATTACACCCCTTCAACCACCCTATCTCTCTAATGTCTACTACTTTTTTTATAATTATTATTTTTATAGTCTTGTAGGAGTTAAGATCTAGGACAAGTTGTCGTCTATCTGTGACAATTTGACATTTTTTCAATCTATTTTCTGACAACATTTAATCATCTAATTTAATTGCACAATTAATTTTCATAACTAATTTCTTCAATTTAGACCCATCAATGTTATCAACTAATTAACGATACGTACATACGACAGATTTTCCAGTGACGGCGTTTATAGAAACATGCAATTATAGACACAATTCATTTTTTTTTAAATTTGCACATCTATCGTTTTTGAGTTATTTATGAAACATTTGTATATTTAAAATATCCGGTAATTTAACGGATCATTGGAGAGGTCATGATCGTTTTTGACCCCTACTAATAAGTATTGAATGTCTATTGAAGGAAATTTGAATAAAGAGAAGAGTGGAAAGTTTATTGGTTTATTGGTAACGCCACTGGTCTTAAATATTGTCTGTCAATTTTTTTGTACGAGGGGCAACATCAGCATGGTTACGAGAGGGTTGAAATTGTCTACTATAAAAGCACTGGATTTCCAATCAGGATGGCATCCTTCGACGTTCCTTCGTCTTCGCCGCCATCCTAAGGGTAAGTTTTAATTCAACAAATTTCTATTAAAAAAATAAACCCTCACTATTATTAATAAAGACTGGATTGTGGCCAAATAAACAACATTGCGCCGTACTTGAGATTATTTAAAAATAACAACACAGTAGGTTGTTTACTCTGTTTTTATATTTTTTTCGGAATTTCGTGCCTTTATTTGGTCCGGTTTGGGAAAATTTCGGGCAAAATTACCTGGAATTTCAGCGGCTAATCTCCTTAGCCATTTCACCGGATATTTGTAATTGGCCGAAATTAGTAGCGGTAATACCAGAAATGAGTATGTGGCCAAACACCAACTGCCTAAACTGAGCAAAATCGGTGCATGTCCTCTTGAACAATACGGTAATAGGAATAAGACCGATAATAGACAGACTGGAAAATATAAAAATGAGAAAATTATCGATTATAGTTGGTTATCCGTACCTGTTTCGGCAATTTTCTCATTCCGCGCTTCAGGATCTAATTTTTGTAACGTGTGTAAACTTCTCAAACGTCCACGGACACGTGTTATCATCCCCATAATAGCACAATTGTTGTTTTTAATTTCGATAATTTGAAAATGTAACAAAACTTTTAAAAATAATCAACTGATCCACACACAACAAAATCTGTTTCTATTCTGACTTGTTTTGTTGTTATTGTTTTGCATTTATTTGAATTCGCGAATTTTTTAATCGTGCACGTTGTGATGACACCACACAGCAATAGCTACAACGTTTTTTGATTCATAAATTTTTCGGTCGGCTCATCGTTATTTTTTTCCTTGTTTTTTTTTTGCATAGCAGCCCCACCCGCTGAATCGTCGTCAACAGATCCTTATAATTCGTTCATATATAAATTAAATTGATATGTGTGTAGGTACATGTGTGCGTTTTGGCAACAACGAAAATATTTATATTTATAATATCACAGGTTAAAAATACTGGTTGTTGGAGATTTTTGAACGCACCAATTCATTGAAATTTAGTTGTAATAAACAACAATAACAACAATGACAACGTAAATATTTACCAAAAGTAGTCCATAATAATATTTTTCTACAGCTGATGTAAACAAAAGTGGAATTTTACCTTTTTTTGGCTAAAAATTACCCTACACTTTGGCTTGGATAATTATTATGTTTTGGGAAGGCATGTGCCGGTGTGGAAATGTGACGAAAATCTCGTGGAATTAACAAAATCTTTTTGGCAATACTTATAAAAATTATCGATTTATTTTTAAATACTTAGATTGGTTGTTGACTTATTTTTCCAATAAAAAAAGACTCGTGTCGATCGGTCTATGTGTATCGGCACGAGGACTTAGTGACGCCTATCGGGGAAACCTCGGGCCCCACCTGAGGAAAATCACCAAATTACATGTCCTGATTGAGATATAAAAAAACCCGATATAATAACTCCTTGGTTTACTAGTTTACAAAATTTTGGCATCTCTGGGCAAAATTTCGATTATTGCGGTGACCGGATATTGCTAAAATTTTGATCCGGCTAGACCATTACTACTTTAATATTTGCTTTGGACTTTTGTCCTGTTTACATCAACTACGATGCGAGATAAATAAGATTATGATTTGTTTTTAATAACAATATGGAATCAGCAGAATCAGGACCTTTATTCATGTCTTCCTGTTTTTTTTTGTTGTAAAAATTTCCACGAAAACTTTAGATTTTACCCTTTCTACATATCATCGATTGTAATATGATGATGTTTCTTTTAAAAATTGTTCATTCCAGAATCGATGAAAGTTTCTATATATGTGTTGACCTATATTTTGTCTCTTTCTTCAAAACAAGCCGACATTACTATAATTATAATCATTATCGTTAATAATGACAAACAACAAAAACAACAACAGCATTACCGCAATGTGTAACATTGGTGTTGTTACATAATCGTAATAATAAGAAAATAGAAATGAAATAACCAGTAAGTAGAGACATGACAAACCGAATATTATTTGTGTAATATGGAATTGAGAGTTGTTTATTTGACATTTATTGAACTTATTACAAATGATAGGAGAGCACGACCTTGCATCTACCGCTAGCATTATTCCGTCCTCCGGGGGTCAGTCCGCACTGGGGTTGTGGTCCTTAACCTGGATTTCCCACTTTCTACTCTTTCATCCCTATCATTGTTTCCATTTTTGAAAAAAAAAAATTTTAGTGATCCTATCAAAGACATTCACCTGCCTTTTATCGAATTTTATAAGAGCTGATATTTGTGATTTTATTATTACAATAAATCACGCTCGTAATTATTATGATTATGGTTTTATCTTATCAGGAATTCCTAGTTTATATTGAAAATTTTAAAATTAACGAATTTATATCACGTTTGTTTTTAATGGTGTGGCCACATTGAGAATGTCATAATGTTAATTATAATAATAATAATAATAATAATAAGCAGAAATAAATATGAATATAACACAATGCTCACACTCAGATAAAAGAATGGCAGGAAGTCATAAAGTTGATCGTTGCAGAAACCACATCAACTCCTAGCATAGAAGAGACTCTCTCATGCTGTCTGTCTGTCTGCAATAAAATATTATTATTATTATTTATAATCATTATATATTGTTGTTCTTCAACATAAAACGAACATTACCCATTTTAAAGCAATAACAACAATAACAAAAAAGAGTAGAAAAAATATTCCAGACACTATATCAATAATCGTATTGAAAACAACAATAATAACAACAATAAGAATAACAACAATTTCCGGATCTTCTCCGAATTCTATTGATTATTATTAGAAACAATTGATCTATAAATAATTATAAATACTAATAGTATCGTCTCGTTAATGGTCAGAGATAAGAGTGGTATAGTTTGTCTCTTGGTGGAGAGTTTAGAAGGCAACGGACATTCAGTCTTCAACCATCCATTGACTAAGCTAGCAAGCCGATAAACTTTCACCGAATTTCGCTATCCCTTTTCCAATAATAATAATAATAACAAAGAAAATCTTCCACGCCCTCTAAAATTGTGGATTCTCCCTATAAATCGAACGAAATTGAGATATTTAATTCGATTTTAGATGGGCGCAATTTTCGGTCCGACAATCTATCGAACGAAGGTAGAGATATTTCTTATTCGTATATAGCGACCAAAAAAATAAAAAACACGGCACAAGAATCGTATGGAATTTTGATTTTTGATCCGATTCTTGTTTAGAAACATTCCTCAAAATTTATCGAGATGATTTCTTTGTAAACAAATTTTTATAACTGATATTCAATAAATTATGGATTATTTAATTTCTAATAATAAAACAGCAAGGATAACGAACATTAAAAGTTGTATTAATATTATTATTAATCTTGTAGTTGTATTATTATTATTATTGTTGTTGTGTCTATTCTTTTGTAGGATTACTTCTTCAGACCATTCCAAGAGATTAGTGATCTAATCAACAATTATGCATACATCCCCATTAGCAGCAATTCTAATTGTCATTGTTAGTTTCGCCGTATTCACCGAACAGTAAGTCTATTATTATTACTATTTTTTTTAATTTTTCTCTTTACTCTTCTTGATTATATTTATTCTTGTTGTCATTGTGTGATAACAATTTTTTTCAAAAAAAAAAAACCTAAATAATAATACTAATAATTTTGTGTTATAATTAACCTTAGCGTATAGTTGGTTGCATAATTAACAAATTCTGTATATTTTTTACCAATCACGAAGGTATAATCCTTATAGAATCCTGCCGTGTCGTCGTTGTGAAACAGCGGCTGAATGCGAAGAGGAACCACCCCAGATCTGTATGTGGGGCGAAGGACGGGACGCCTGCAATCGAAGAGTGTGCTTGAAAGTAATCAATATTCATCCCTTAATATAATCGAGCATGAATTTAATTGATAAATTTTCTAGGGTCCAGGCGAGAAATGCGGCGGTAAATTCCGCATCATGGGCACATGCGGTGATGGTATGATGTGTGCTAATTCAGATAGTCGCTGCCATGGCTGTTATATACCAACAATGACCTGTTATCCGGAAATAACTGATTAAATATTGTGATTTAACATTTAAGCTTATTATTCTTACCGATCTAATGAGATACGTAGGTGATTAGTAGGAGACAAAAAAAAATCCAAATTGTGTATCAGTATTATTTTTGTTGTTCATTTCGTTTTATACACATCTATATTTTTGTTATTATTCCAAAAAAATGAAGAGAAAAAGCAACAGCAAAAAACTGTATTTTTGTTTTCATACTTCTAGCTTGATAATATTTATACTTATTATTATGTAATTATCAACTATATGTATGTATTTATTTTTTTTTCTTG
>JAZBGW010002346.1:0-11826 GCA_037464815.1 Mylabris variabilis | reverse complement strand
GCAACTGGAAAAAAGATGGAATAAGTGTATTAGTGTTGAAGGAAGTTATGTAGAAAAATAATTTTTTTTCTCTTATGCGCTTTTTTCCATGGCTACGTAGATAACATAAAAATACGCCCTCGTAATTATATGGAACTTGAAAATAATGTAATAGAACTTGTGTAGTTCTTGGGGAAAATTGGATACTTTATGCCCGAGAATTGATTACAAGTACCACAAAATTGGTTTTTAAGCATTTACAACTAGTTAGGACACAAAGTGTGAGGTACCAATGGGTATCCTATAGTTATAATCACACATGTTTTGCCCTTAAATCGGGGATAATTTTCATTTTTTCGTTTCAAATCCCTACTTATTATACATCTCTGCAAAGCTTATCTTCAGGCCAAACGGGAAGTGGCTTAATTATTATCAACCCTTCAAAATCTGCGCAATTATACCATTAAGCAATCCTGTTAATTTGGAAAAAATGCATTGACAACTAGCAAAGTTATAGTTTATAGCCTGTTTTCATTGTCACCCGGTATATTATGTGTTTGTGTGAAATTTATTAATGTTCACACATTGGAGTGTGGTGAAAATGAAACAAATAAATTGATTTTGTGAAAATGATAAAATAACTGAATTTATACAGCAGTAATTTCAGGATGAAGTTGAATAATAAAGTAAGAACGCTTGTAAAATGTCCACCTGGTGTATCGTGTTGACTAAAACAAAGAACACGGGTGCGTCGAAACACGTTGAAAACGGAAATAACATCATTCATCAGCCTAAATGGTAACGACGTCGTTAAACTAGTCGTTATATACATTGCACCATCTACGAAGGATTTGCAACGAATGGTCCAAGATTAGCTTTACAAGTTTTTATCTTAACGCAGGAAACTGCTTCTAGATATTGCACAGACAGTGAATACACTTCAAATTAAATCGCATCGTTCACCGGTTGTTTATCTGAAAGTGTCTTGATGTGGATGCGTGTGAGTAAGACTGAGACTTCCAAGATAGATGTTAGAAGAGAGGGAGCTAGAGAAGGAACACGGTGATACTGGGGCGGGATTCATTGGCAAGAAGCATCTTGGGGGAATTATTGCATCAGCACTTCAGGTAGTTTGTCTTCAGTGATAATTCGCATGTTTGACGGACCAATACCCACCGTACTCGATTAAATTGTAATGAAATGAAACCAAAAGCTGAGACAATTATGGGGGAAATCGGTTAGTTCCTCGAGGACAACTATTTAAACCTCCCACAGGATTACAACCTAATTAATGCTAATGTATTGAGTACGATTTGTCAACAAGATTCATTCCCTACAAATTTATTCTCACCGGTAGACATTCCCCAAAATAATTAAATTCCATGTCAACGGTGCAATGCTGATGAAAGAAGGCAACCAGTTTCGTTAAAATTATTTCTTCCTTTTTAACCGTCATTCCTTTGATTTACCGGTGGAAGTTGTGATTATTGTCAGGATATTGGTGCAATAAAATTTCTAGAATGCTGCCGTTATTATAAATCGACCTACCTAATCCGTATATTCTATAGTTGGCATGCTGTTATCGACAGAACCATTTGCGGCATCATTATCGCTATAGTGCTAAAACCGCCATCTACGCGTCCGACCGATAAGATATACGTCTTGGAACTTGGAACGAGCTTTCAATTATGTTTTACGGTCATCATTCCGGTGGCGCCTTTCTCTTCAGCTATTTTAAATATTTAACTTGAAATTGCAACTATCCACATACACACACAAAAAAAACGTATAGTTGCAGGAAACATCTAAAGAAATGTACTGGAGAACTAACTTCAACATTTGTCTAGCTCGAGGCTTCGGAAGAAAATCCTGTAAATCAGTTTGTGAATAGTTACTCTAGTTCAATTTACCCTCCTTTCCCCACCCTCTTTTGACAAAACTTAATTCCGGGACCTAAACTTGAGAAAAACTTTCTAAATTAAATTCCATCCAAGTTTCCTGACCCGTACATGTGTATTTCAAATAGTAGACCTGACAAATTTCGTCTCATTTACAATTAGAAACATACAAACGATTCTTATTGGCTTCTTGTATTAGAAAGTTTCTCCTTTGAACTTTCCGATATCTATACGTATGTTCAAATCGATTAACTAAAAACATTATCGATATCTGGTTACAATTTGGACGCACTCCTGCAAATTTAGTCCGAATTTATTGGTTCTATTTAATGTTATATCTCTAGGGGAGAATAGATGGTGTAACACTAACAATCCAATAATCCCGGGCCTAATCAAATAATTAAAATGGATACATGCACAAACCGATGGAAAGCAAGACAACAACGATAAAATTCGCCATAAAGGGGGTAACACAGATTTTTTTTTTCTCAATAGAATCAAGATGAGACTTTGACCATTACAAGGGTATTATTAAAATTAGATTAGAGTGAAACTTGAGCTGGTTTATGAGAGATATTTGATGTTCCGGTATGATGGCTAATTAAACTTTAATATCTATTATTATTATTATTCTATCAACACTCCAGAATTGCTGTTGATGATAATTCCACTACAGACACATCTTTGATATGATTACACGTTGAAAATAACGATTTCCCATCACGCACAGGATATTCACTTTTACTGTACGTCTGGCGGTAATATTTTTCCTCCCTTGGTATTTTTTTAATCATTGACCGCACGCCAGACACATAAATTTCTTACATCATCATAAATTGATCATGACACGGTGGTGGATTTGATTCAAATCTGTAACATTCGATAATGAACGGTATTTATTTTTGCCATAATATTGGTTGATGGTAGAGTATTTATGGAAAACCGATTAACTTTCCCGATGAATCACAGTGAAAATTTGAAATTGTAATGTCAATTTTTGATTTGAATACGTTCATATTTGTTACGAATCTCTTGTTGATTTATATAAAAGTCAACAAAGGCTACAACCATTTTATCAGTTTTTTCCACTACTTTCACCCCAAACACCCTAATTCATCCATTGTAAATACTGTTCTTTACTTTCATTATGTATTACAACGTCTATTGCAGAACAAATTTAATAGAACGGCATTGTGGAACGTTTACAGCATGATGAATTTTATGCTTTTATCAGAATACCTAGATAGAATGTTGACGTATGTTTTACCACTTACTGTTCCCACAAGCATTATGCCGGTCTTTATAATAACCGCCGCTATCATCGTCGTTATGCTCATTATTTTGGAGAAAATCTAAAAACTCGTCTAGCCTGCTACAACATCTGGAGTATATGTAACGAAATAAAAGCATATGCAAATTGGTCATTATTGTAATTAGCTAAACCTGTGGCCATGTAAATGGTAATCGTAGACGAATTGTGCAATTAAACCATTTACCAACAATAAACACGTTTTTATACATGTACAATTCATTCATCCCTATTATAATATGTTGTAACGGAAAAAGTGCAAGAATTTTAAGAATCTCTAGTAACTAAACCATTGAATTATTTCAAGCTTGTAATAATTCCAGAACGTTCACCTGAACGACACAAGTAGTGTTTAGTATAGAAGACTCTTTTAAAAGCATTCCACCGTCGTTTCACCATTGTTTACATGCATAAGAATGCGTGTTTGTTATAAACCTGGATAGACTGAGATGGAAATTGTACAAACTTAAAATTACTAACGTGTCTACACCGTGAACTTGCAAATTGCTCAAGTTTCTACCAACACAGCATACCACACTAAAGAGAACATCCACCTTGGCAGACAACAAACGAATAAAAACAAAGGAACTTTTGTTGTATGTGAGATTATATTAAATTCTTCGACAATAACAAGGGAACTCTACCGTTATTTAATCCGCTATTTATACAACAAACTAATAATTTGTTTAATTTTTGTAGAAAATCAAATCATTGATACAATCAACAACAGTATGTTTCACATACTTCGTGTTTGTGCATGTTTCAACGTTGCCTAAATTTAGGTAAATACGTAAACAGGTAGATGAATATTGACTTAATTCTACTACGGAAGTTCACTTCCTGTCAGTCGCTTTATATTTGTTCCTGTGCACGTTTGTAGTTAGATTGGATAACGGCTATCTTTACAATTATTAAAATTTGTACAAATGGTGGATGCGCCGGGATAAATATAAATTATAATCTCGAACGTAGCTCTTATTTATCAGTATACAACAAGAACGTTAATAGAATACTAATTATTATTAATTGAATATTCAGCGAGTCATTTATCAATAAAAATATCTCACATAGTCTATACAGCAAGAAGCCGCTATCAGTCTGTTATAATGACAGAAGAGTTGGAAGGAAAAACAACTAGAATTGAAGCATCCATGAGATAAAATAAGTTGTAAAATTCCTATAAGTTGACTAATATATAAAGTAAGCATGCGAAACTTTGAAACTTCCCGATAAACAGATTATAAATTTCTAAGTTATCTATTGTTGAAGATTAACTTAAAAGAAAATAATCAAAACTTTAATATCGTGTAGGAAACTGTTTAGCGTTAAACCAAGCGATTAACAATCATAGTTGAAATTTTCGATCGTTTGATCTATTGATAAAAATAAATATAAATTCCTTTTGATCGAAACGTTGCTCTCTATAAGAAATTCGATATTGTACAAATTCTTGTAAATAAAATGGCGAAACGATGGTTTAGAGGCAGGAATATATGTTTAACTTAATGTGCTTTTCAATAAGCACGATTTTGACAGTAATGTATACTTTGATGCTAACAAAGTCGTTTCACTATGAAAGCAAGATATGTGGAAAAATTCAAATAAATTTAAATATTTCATAGTGGAAAATTTAACGAAAACTTTTCAATTTTTAATTTATTATTGTCAATTCTGTTGTGTACTTTTCACATTTTTCACCTTTAATTGAGAAAATTCTATTACAAGTCTTGAATGTTCGAATATTTCAAGTTAAGAATTCCAAAAAAAAGTTCAAAGTGTATAGGTGTTCGATTTACTTTTCGCTATAATAATAATAATAATAGACTTTCAAAAGTGATTTAAATCTGTAAAAATTAACAATTCCGTAATAAAGTTTAAAGAGTTGTTCAAGTTTTCGTTATGATAACAAAACGACTTTGGAAAGTTATTCAAATCTATATGTTGTCAAATACAATTAACTCTTGGCTATTTTGTAGGAGTTTGTTTCTATTGAACCAAACGATAATTAAGTTAGTAAAGCTCTTGGGTATCAAGTTTCGTATTAGTAGTGAATGGTGAGGTTTTCTATTAACACAAAATTAGTTTGATACCCTTTAGTAAGCAAAAAAAATTTCAACAACAACAAACCAAAATTAGGATTAATTAAGCTAATAGTCCTTCATAAATTTTAGAACAGACTGGTTGTTTATTCAAACACCGACACTAGAATCGGACAAACAAGATCTTTGTCCCAGGTGAAACAACTTTACGATACGGTAAATAAACGGCAATAAGATATTTAACACCTTTTCTGAATTGCTTTGAACAGTCCCGTTTCGTGGACTTAAGCCACCTATCTTGCCACCTTTTCAGTAAAGGAAAGCTATCATTGTTGAAGAACAAAATCATACACGACGACACATAGATAAGACCGATAAAAAAATAAAATAATCAATTGACATCAGCAAAATTGAGTGATAAAACACCCGTTGACTTTTCTTGCACTTCGGGGACTAAAGCGAGTACTTTAGTCCCTCATTACAGGGACTGAAATATCACTTTTAGTCCCTAGGGACATAATATTCGTTATTTCTCTAGGGATATAATGAAAAATAAGCAATTATAAGCATCTGTAGCAACAAATGTCAAAAAATTGTCGATTATTTTTTAGTTGCTATTATTTTACCACATTATTAATAATGCAGTAACGATGGTGATTTTTTTTAGAATATACCTATAAATGACACGTATATAGTCGACTCACAAATTTAAGAGAGTAGTGAAATTTCTCCAACAAAGACTACCTGGAATGGCAACATTAAGTCGTGATAGTTTAAAAAATTCTGTGTATTTTAGCACCTGCAACTCAATTATTGGTCTGAACAAAAGCGTCTACTACTGTTTTGATTGACAGAATTGTAAATTTGTGGTTACTTAAGAAATTCAATTACTCTCTTAAAGTTGTGAGTTAACTATACTTGTCAAAAATTTGAAATTTCATTCCCAAATATTTCCGAAAGGGCAAAAATAGCGTATATAACTCGGGGCTAAAGTGCTTTCTTTCGTCCATCGAGTGGTTTATTGTCCTCAGGGCTTGCGCCAATCGGGCGATAAGCTTCCACTCTCAGGACGAATTAATGCCCTTTACGGACCTGGCTTTGAAGGCGTTTAGAAAAAAATTAAAAAAATGCGAATAATTCAAAAATCTTATAGTTTTATGTTTCGAAAGTTTTTAGTAATCTTTTTCTTCAAATAATAAATCACGATCAATTCTCCCGGAAAATATCAAGATGAATTGAAGCAGTAAATGATCGATTTTCTACGTTGCCGAGTCGTCTGTTTATTCAATTAGCACCTTTCAGTGTCACCTGTGTATTTCAAATGACATTAAAGCGTACATTTCCCCATTAAAATTGATAACGAAATTATCTCAAATTCAGCTCGTAAATATGACGATTTCATCATCATTTATTAGAGCACTTTATTAGGAATGCGACAAAAGTGGATTTTACAAGTGGAGAGTGAATCCCAGTTGAATTTACAAAACAAACCATCATCAACAATCTATTTTCAACGTTGTAATAGAAACATTTCCATTTCTATCGGACGTGAAAAGTTGTAAATTTAAAATGAAAACGGAAAAAAAAACGAAATGGGATTTTTTTTGTAATAATTTGCATTTATATGTCTTCATATTTTCTTTATAACAAACCGACAAGCTACTAAAGAAAACTTCTGTTTACAAGTTGATGATTTGTTTTACGACCTCTCAAACGACTTTATAATTCAACTTTAATAAATCTCAATTTTATGATGTCTAAATTATTTGTTAATTATCAGGTTGAAAGTTTCTCGTTGAATTCGATAAAGTCATTATTATTAATGCTGATTGTAAGTAATATTTAAAAGTAATGGATGCCTGGAAGCGACTTTTTAAAATTATCGTTTCTAAATTACATCCAGCCATACGTCAAACTGTTGGAATAATATTAGGAAGTCGACTGTTAAAATTACTTCTTCATCTATATTCTCTATTCCGCCCCCACGGGGATGTAGATTCAAGCCGCCTTAAAGACACACAGTTACTGAAATTATCACAATAGAACGTGAGCTATACCACACTCTTATTATTGTTGATTTTCTTGCGTTATTGTTGATGTTGTTATTGTTGTTGTACTGTAATCTAGCAACAAAACTCAACGAGAACTCATATGAATTACGTTAAAATTCCGTGTTTACACACAATACAAAATAAACAAGGTGGTTAGGTAGGTTGCTGTTAATCGTATCGTAGCTATATCACAAGAATTCTAATGGGATATCGGAATTTATAGCTCGGAATGTGTGCGTGTGCACATATCTTAAATTGTAACTAAATGCGATGGGTTAATTGCGTGGCAATTAAGCGCGTATAGTCTTGATGAAGCCCCACTTACAGATCTCATGAGGAATGTTATTGAACTAATAGAATTGTTAGTAAAACTGTAAAAATTGAATTATTTGAAACGTTTTGAATATTTAACTCGAAAAGATCTCGATAATAGTAATTTGCTCTATTGGTGCTCGGTAAATACAAGTAATCGTCCCGACAGGATAACCTGCCTATCGGCGTCCCTTTATTTAACCCTTCACAAAATCCAGCAAGTTAAAAGCTAATAATTACAATTAACTTCCCCATACCAATTCACTAAAAGCACAATAAAATCGTACCCATTTCCCCCATTCACCTTATGAATATTTCCAACCCTAGTTGTGTTGAAATACGCATCCGATCTTGGTTGTATTTCTCTGAGAACTAAAACAAACTCTCTATGTCTCCATGGTTAGAATAGAGAGAAGACGTACAACCAAGAATATAACGAGTTGGCCGGAAACAAATTATCCCTGAATCCAATTCGTTGTTCTAAAATCCGGCAGTCTTCCTCTTGTCCCTTTCATTCCAATTCTATATTGTTTGTTCACGTTCAAGCCTTCTCTCTCTCTCTCACTCTATTCATACATACATTGTGGATTATAAAGATAAAGAGATACAATGTCAAAGTCTTATGAGTATCTGTAACGTATTTAATAAGTTTGGTGTATTTGTTTACAGGCTTCCTAAACGCAAACACCGACCCGTATTCCAAGTCGCCAGCAAATTACGGCCTTATGGACCAAATAGCTGCCCTACACTTTATACAGGAAAACATTGCTGTCTTTGGCGGAGATCCAACTAATGTTACTGTTGTAGGCCATGGAACTGGGGCCGCTTGCGTCAACTTCCTGTTAACGTCCAGTGCTGTTCCTGAAGGTATGCAGGCGAAATTCCTGCTTTTTACTTTCATCCCAAAAAAAAAACACACAAAAGAAAGATCGCATTTTTGTTTTTTATGTGAAACACCCATCCTCGATGTTGTGAATGTATCAAATGGATTGATTCCCACTTTTGATAACAATATCCATTCTAAATCTCTTGGAACAAAAGCGAAAATTAGTTGCCTTGGAACCCATTTATATTTAGCAAAGCCTTTTCATCGAATAACTTTTGTGTAATTTTATTATAATATAAATTTGTAATTTTATCAAACCTTATTGTTTAAATGAAATCCCCAAATCTATTTCGTTAATAATTCATTTGAAACATCGACAACGGCAAGCCTAATTAATAATTATTACAAACTTTAAATTGTATTGTTGTTGTCTGTCTCGAAGGTAACTAAAGAAAATTCCATTCAATAGCACACAATAAAGCAGATTTGAATAAATTCGTTACAATTCGAATTTATTGACTGAATTCTATGTTCTATCATCAAATCAAACTTAAAACGACAATAAGACCGTGTAAAACAGGATCATCAAAAAGCTTTCATTTCTGTTAATTGGGTATGTCATATCAGTTCTGCTTCTTAATCACAATATTTTTTACATTTCAATTTTAACTGTGATTTGAATCTCAATTATCCTCAACCTAGGAATCTCTGTGGATCTTGATGTTCAAGCAACTATGTATATAACGTACATTGTCCTCCACAGGGAAATTTACCTCAAAAATGAAGTTTCTAATGAAAGCCCTACAAATATGTCGTAGGATAAAAAAAATCCCATCTACTATTTTGATTAAATTATGCAATCTTAAAGACTCTTGTCTTTATTATTATGGAAGATAGTATAAGTAAACATCTATTCTGGGGGTTTTAGTGGAACCATTGAAAGGTACACAACCGTTATGTGTGCATAGATGTGTTTGACTGAATATTAACCTAGGGACTTTGATGTTATAAATCAACGATAATATTCAGCCCACATACACAAGTCGATACCTCTAAATACATATCTATATTCAAACTAAATTGTGGCGCGCTATCTGCCGATTATAAATCAAACCATGGGCGTCTTGAAGTTCTGCCAAATGCCATTGTCCGTAGCCTACCCTGTAATTGACTTATTGGCCGGAAGTGAACTGACAACGATCGATAAAGAGACACGAGGCTGATTCTTTCATCAAGCCAACCAATCTTGAAATATCCAAATTGATTTTTAATAAAGTATTTAGTAAAAAACCGAAAACCACAGGAAATTCGATGTTATATAAGAAATTAGAAAGAAGAATCTTACAAGTGTAGCAATTCCAATTCTGATTGAAGTCAAGTGAAAAAATCCACACTTTTCATTCCTTTACTACTACTGTGACTCTATTCCAATTTTATTTGCACACTTCAGCAAATATGCAAAAGCGAAAATGTATTCTACGAGAAAAATCGAACTTTTCCCTATTGGCGTACATTGACAGATTGAGAAATGCCTCAAATAATTTTTTTTAAAGGGAAATCGGTTAACAAAAAAAATTACTAAAAAGGAAATACGATTGGTTAAACGAAATTGCAGAAATCGTTTAAGTTCGTTTTTTGTTTTAATTGGACTCGAATAATTTACAAGTAGCACTTTGCGAAAGCTACACGAGAAAAAGTATACGCACACAAACACAAATACACACACAAACACACACATATACATATATATCGTGACCTAACTTGGTCTCTAAATGTAATCAATTCCGAGATAGATTTCAAACCATTTCCCAGTTACTTTAGAAAATTACCTAATCCATCCAACAAAATACCTTTCAATATATTCACTCATCAATTT
This sequence comes from Mylabris variabilis, assembly GCA_037464815.1. Lineage (NCBI taxonomy): Eukaryota > Metazoa > Arthropoda > Insecta > Coleoptera > Meloidae > Mylabris > Mylabris variabilis. Next base: position 1,536 of record JAZBGW010002346.1, on the reverse strand, counting down.
GATCAATGAATCGAATCAATAAATTGATCATTGTTACGAATGGACGAATTTCTACATATTTGAATATATTGGAATTTTGTAGGTGTATTGTTCCATCGGGCGATTCTAATGTCTGGTTCAGCATTATCACCATGGGCATTAATACAGGAACCGTCCCGGTATGCAGCACAAGTTGCCATTCATGCAAATTGTTCACCAGAACTACCACATCCGCATCTAATGAAGTGCCTTCGCGAAAGACCCCTTGAGACATTAATGTCGACACCGGTCGTTGCGCCGGAATTCGCTTTCGCTTTTGGACCAAGCGTCGATGGCGTCGTCATCGACACCGGAGAACCACCAGGTAACTAACCGATCATATTACACGACCAAACGGTAAAGCTTTGACACTGGAGAAATATTTTGGAAATTCAAATATTCGCTCTCGGCATTCTTGACACGAAAAAGTAAATGATTCGGATTTACAACAACGAACCTAAACAAATAAGTTTTGGTATGCAAAAATAATGCAACTTTTTTTTAATTTTTCAAGCTTTATTCTATAAGGAAAACGCTACACTATTTATTATCAAAATATTCTCCGTTATTGTTTAATACTTTTGGCACCGGCTCGGTAATTCATGAATTCCCTCGCGAAAGAAATCTTGGTTTTGCAACGAAATTGTCAATCCATGTTTGCACTTGCTCAAATGATCGAAAGCGTCTACCTTGAAGAGCGTTATTCATTGATCTAAAAAGATGGTAGTCAGTTGACGCAAGGTCTTGGGAGTACGCCGGATGCCTCAGAACTTCCCAAGGGACCTCAAAGTTTCACCGACAGGTTTTGCTATAAGTGGTCTGGTATTATCGTGTAACAACTTCACTGGACGTCTACATTTCGTCTAATACTTCACTCAAACGGTTTAATTGTCGACAATGTAGTTCTGTCTTGACTGTTTGCTTCGGTTGTAATAGCTCATAATGCAAAATTCCTGTCCAATTCCACCACACGCAAAGCATTACTTTCTCTGCATGAATTTTGGGTTTAGGAATCGATGTGGAAGGTTGTCCGGGATCAAAATAAGACTTTTTACGGTTCGGATTATCAAAATATATCCATTTTTCATCGTTTCCCCAGAAATTATTTTCTATTATGTCGAACAAGAAGAGAATGACAAGTGTCCATTCGTTTTTGTTTGCTTGACTTAGTTCATGCCTTTGCAATTTTTCCCATCGCTTTTAAATGTTTTAAAATCGTTGGATAATAAACTTCAAGCACTTCTGCCAATTCTTCTTGAGTTCGGCATGGGTTTCCGTTGAGCAAAATTTGCAAATCATTATTTAGACACTTTTCCGGGCGACCTTCGCGTTCATTGTTATCCAAACTGTAATTGCTCTCTTTAAAACTTTTGTACCACCTAGTAATTGTTGATAAACACACTGTATCACCACCAAAGACTTTAGTTAACGATTTGTAGGCATCTTTTGCGTTTTTTTCATGTTCAAATTCATAAAGAAGGCAATGACGAAAATGTTCCTTACTTACAAGCAAACCAC
>JAZBGW010002345.1:0-11830 GCA_037464815.1 Mylabris variabilis | reverse complement strand
AAACTTTTGCGAGTACGAGTGCAGTGTTGCAGGACGAGACGTTAGCCTCGTCCTGCAAGCACGAGTACTCGCAAAAGCTTAGTTTCTGGCCTTGTGATACAAATAACTATTTTATCACGCAGTTTCTACAATTTTCAAGATAAAGAATTGTACAGCAGCTTATTTGAAAGCTTATTTATGAGCAGAGGGCAGATAGTTTCTGAAAAATCCAATTTTGGAAAATCAAAAAAGTTATCGAAAAAAAATTGATTGCAAAACATCATCGAAATATTTTCGTGATATTCTATTTAGAAAAAAATCACCGGTTTTCAATACCACCGAACGATGATAAATAGTAGTAATAATAAAAATTGCACAGTTCTTGTAAGTTTCCTTATTCTTTTATCATGTTAATTGAAACTTACAAGAACTGTGTATGATTACTTTAATAAATAGAGTTACAGAATACCACCATTTCTTAAACTGGCCTACGTGCATTTCCTCTAGCTTATAATTAAGGAGCGGATATAGAAACCCTTGTGTTTGTGCTCTTAGATACGGCGGGCTTGTATGACGTTTGTCGCACGTCGATAGCCAACCATTGGCGTAGTTGATCGTTCTAGATTTTAATAAAAATATTTATTTTTGTTTTTGTTCTACATGAGACGCTTATGGATTACACATTTTGTACTACAACAAACCACCATACTTGTAAAGTCCATTCAGGATGCGATTGGAAAGTTTCAAAATGACAGACAGACAATGACGTCACCACGCGGAGTGAAAAATAGTACCAATGAAAATGCGGCAAAATTCAAATGATGCTGTAGCTTAATACATGTACAGTTATGTCACAGAATAATTAACAATAAATTTAATAAAACAATTGTTCACTATATATTTTCACTCATAAAGTCAATAAAATGTTGAACATAAGGAAAAAAACATCAAAAAAACCAATTAACCACTTTTTTAAGCCTTGCACCCCTACAGTTTTAGAAACACGATTCGCAACTTGAGTATTAAAAGAAGCATTGTTTAAAACAAGACTTGAGAACAAAGAAAATTTAAAAAATATATGAAACTCACCTTTTCAACACGATTTTTTATTCTATATGTCACTTCAACATGTTGTCTCAATAAAATTCATCCAAATACTGATTGAATAACGACAGAAATTTTGATAAAATACAAAGGCATTATATAAGAGTTGATTCGAGTAATCAAACAACACGCTTAAATCAAAAAGTTTAAGGTTATGTTTGAAAAAATGACAGAGAAACGTAAAGAAACGTGTAGGATTTTATGTTCTCAATGGTACCAACCGAAGATATTGTATTCTCTCTCACATATTTATATTGAAAACCAAGTGACGTTTGAATCAATACGTTGGTTGCGAATTCAAAACTTTCCAATCGCATCCTGAATGGACTACAGTTGTGACATTGTGAGGTTATATTGATGTTACAATTATCTGACTATGCTCAGGTCTAACATAGTTAGCGTCTGAGAGAATTCACTGTAACCACGCTACTTTTGTGTGTGCCGCTCAACTTTCATATAGTTCGGGCTATGACGCCACTACCCCAAAACCGTTCCTTACTTATAATAATTGTAATTATTGCTAATTTTGTAAATTCTTTAGTTTATTAACCTTCAATTTTTTGTTAACTGATAAATAAATAAGTTGAAAACAGGATACCAACCGAAAGAAACAAACAACAATAAATTAGCAAGTTATTTTTGTATAGCAGTTTATTAAATAAACTTTCATGCATAAAATTTGAAGTTTGTTTCCTTATAAAATTAACTCGCTATTGTTTTTGATTTAATTCGAAATACATTGACCTTTATATGCTCGATAAAATAAGATAATTACCAATGTTCTATTGTCAGTGGATTTTCTTTGAAAAAATATCGAAAATTATAGTGGAGAAATTCTTGAAATTTGTTTCTTTATCTGCTTAATATTTCCACAGGTACTCCCCTCCTATTTCTTTAAATTAAAGGTTTTTAACCGGGGGTGCATGTACCTTTTGACGGTTGTGAGGCTCTTTTCTTTAAAGAAAAGGTCTCTAAAATGTTACAGATCTAACAGTTACTTATAAAATTGTGTTACAGGAAAGCTCTCATATTCTACAGGGGGTGCAAAATCATATTATAAGAGTAACTGGACTAGCATAAAATAATTAAGAATCTCTGGTTTAAATATAAAATCCTCCTGTCTTAACACCTGAACTTGCCAGATTACGAAAGTGAACCGAACTTCAACAAAGGAGATCCTTATTCGAGCGTGGAATAAAGTTATTTTCCATCTAGACGAATTTAAAGAGCTTTAAAATTAAGTTCGTTTTCTAAACATGCTTCAGCTTTAAATTTGAGAGGCAAATTTTTGTGTTATTTTAGCTGAAGGCTGAAAAATCACGTACTCTCTAATATTTATAGACTTTGAGCTGAGCGTGCGTAAAGTTATTTTTCCACATCGGATAGTCAAAGTTTCGCAACAGCAATCTTTTATAAAGTAATTTTTCTTGTATTCGAAATCACATATTTTCTAACAATAGTGAATTTTTGAGGTCAAAACCATAAATTACAAAAATCACTCTCTGCAAGCTTATGTTCTTATCAAAAATTTTTTGAACCGTTCATATTCCAAAACTGTTCAAGTCTTCTTTCTCTTTTAAACATTCCTTCGAACGTGCGATAAAGTTACTTTTCCTGTAGTCTCCGGATTTAAGGAGCAATCAAAATTTGTGTCTTAATTTCAATTAGCTAGCACTTTTGTGACATTTTGCGCGTTAGAAAGCTGTATTCGAGCGTGTATTATCTCCTGTAGTTGGGCTTAAAAAGCTCTAGTACCTCTAGTACCTGGTAAATTAGTTCTTGTTAACAATGAGCTTTGTATTATTTTATTTTGTTCAAAAGCTCCAATCCGGTACATTAAACTCATCGATTCTCACGATACAAATTATCTGTGTGCAATAATACAACAAAACATCTAAATTTCATTAATTTCGTTATGCTCTTCTAATTTTAATAATTGATTAATCTGCCAATGTATCAATGAATAAATTTTATCGCCACTCTCCCCCTAACCTCGCTTTTTTTTCAATTTCATCATTAAAACACTTATAGCTCTAACAAAAGCCTCGTTATAAACCGTAGTGTCTCTGGTACTCTTTCCCAACGGCAAGGTTACACACACACACACACACACACATACACTGACCCATGGGCAGGTAGGCGATACGGTGTATAAATCACAGACAATGTTGATGGTCACATCCATTTGTGCTAGTGATCTGCACCTGAGACCCACACACTTTTTATTTAATTCAAATTCTAACAATTTGTGCGTTTGAAAGCTCTCTACGCACACACGAAATATCAGCCAAGTCTCGTAAAAGTTTGTGTAACTGTGTCGTTTATCATCGTATTTTGAAAATTTTATCAATTATCGTTACGATGCAATGCAAATCGGTAAGTAACTCGTTATTATTGCTCTAAAAGTAGATGATTCGTATCAAATTCTTATTAATTGACGTGCTTAGAGATTATTTTATCAAAATTAGAACCTCGTAGTTTATTTGGAATGTGCTCTTCGGCAGTTTAGTGGATAAACATCTGCCTCTCACGCCGAGATCTTGAAATCAAACCCCGTTGGAGAGCTAGCGATGAGGAATAAAATTTACAAATCAACGACGGCGTGAGAGAGCATATTTGGCATCAAGGGATGTCAAGATGCAAATCCAAACCTGTCCTGAGGTAATGCCAACAGCGGTTCCGGAGCAGGGGCGGAAAGAATCAAGAAAATAAGAAAAAAGCTCATTTGGTAGTTGTAGACGTTAAACGACTAAGAATGACTCGGATATTCGGCTAACATTATTTTGTTTTCGTTTTTCTACATTGTTTTCTAGAAAAAATGCGAAACATCTTCCCCCGCCCCGGAATAAAATAGAGAAAAACAAAAAAATAATGTAGGGAAGGTCCTCTTGTCATTCTTAGTCGTTTAAAGTGTATCACTCGCTTTTGAATATTGCGACATCGTTAACGGCCAGCAATTTTTGACCAACTTACTAATGAACTACGAGGTTCTAATTTTGGTAAAATATTCTCTAGAGACCCTCCTATAGACTACTTTTAGGGAAATAGCCATTTGAAATATTAATATTGTTTTACAGAGTATGCTTCGATTTTTTATTTTAATTCCAATCGTCCTAATATCTTTACCAAATACGGAAACGGCGTCAATAAAGGACGTTTTTAAATCGACTGGAGAAGAGATCTCACCACGTCTACCCAGAGATAACAAATATTACCCAACTAGTAGTAACACAAATCGATACAGACCTAATTTATCGAATCCGAATCCATTAAATCGCCCGATCAAACCAGAAGATTCACCCGAATCGCATGAAAGTACACAAACACCGGTCGAGAAACGATGCAGCCGTTGTGATTATGATAGCAGGTAATTTTTTAATCACAAATTAAATCGATTTTATTAAAAAAAACGTTTCGAATGTAATTAGATCACGTTACGATTATGGTAGAAATCGGGATCGATACTATGATGATGATCGACGATACGATCGTTACGATGATCGTCGTTACGATCGTTATGATCGTTACGATGATCGTGATCGTTATTATGATCGACGTCTACCACCTAGTAGTAGTGATCGTTATTATGATCGTTACTATGATCGCTACAATGATCGTGATCGTTACGATGATCGTGATCGTTACGGTGATCGTGATCGTTACGATCGTTATAGCGATCGTGGTGATGGATATCGTGATTATGATCGTGGTTTTGGTTATGATAATCGTGGCTATGATTATCGGGAACGTTACGATGGTTATCGGCCATGGGATGAGACTTATCGTGGTTCATCCGGTTGGGATGGTAATGGGCGTGGTTATTATTTTGCAACAGGACGGCCGGAAGTAGGAGCTGGTGGTTATTGGGGCACCGGTGGAGGTTATGCAAGCGGTTGGAATTATGGCAATAGGGATTATGACAGAGGGTGAGTTATTTTTATTATAACAGCTCTATAATTTTGATGGGCGTTTTTTAAAGGTGCTCAATTCTTGTAAAACTCCTAAAATTAGAACCTCATAGCTCATTTGGAAATGCTACAATTTTAAAAAACTTGCTATCCACTTCAAATAGCTTAGAATGACTCGAGAATCTTCGCAATTTTTTCGACTTTTTCGTTTTTCTCCTATGCATTCTGGAATCGATGGGAATGTTTTCCATTTTTCGTAAACTGAAATTGAGTAAAATGAAAAAAATCAATATTGAGAGGATTTTTGGGTCATTCTTAGTCGTTTCACGTGTTTAGCTGGTTTTTAAAAATGTAATCTAGCTTAGAACGAGCGCTTTTTGACACATTTCTAAATGAGCTACGAGGTTCTAATTACGTTAAGATAATCTCCAGGGATCACTATACAAATTTTCAGAATATTTTTCAAATTACTCGCCAATTAATAGGAGTTTTATAAGAATTGACCAAATTAAAAAAAACACCCTGTAATTGTAGATTTACGTTGGGATTTCGGGTGAATGGTTTTTTTAAAGGTGATCAATTCTTGTAAGATTCCTATTAGTTCAAAAAACCATTTCAAGGATTTGTAACGAGGTTCCCAGGAAAAATCTTAACAAAACTAGAACCTCGCAGCTCAATTGTAAATGTTAAAATTTTTAAAAAATTGCTGTACGCTTCAAATAGTTTAGCATGGCTTGAGGATCTTTCCTCCTCAGCCCATTTTTCGTAGAATAAAATGAAGTAAAATGAAAGAAATCAATGTTCAGAGGATTTTTGCGTCATTCTTAGTCGTTTTACGGATTTAGTTAGTTTTTAAAAATGCAATCTAGCCCAAAACGAGCGTTTTTGACCAACTTTTAAATGAGCTACGAGGTTCTAATGGCGCTAAAATAATCTCCAAGGATCACTTTACAAATTTTCAGAATATTTTTCAAATGGCTCGCCAATTAATAGGAGTTTTATAAGAATTGACCAAATTAAAAAAAATGCCCTGTAGTTGTGGATTTACGTTGGGATTTCGGGTGAATGTTTTTTTTTAAAGGTGGTCAATTCTTGTAAGATTCCTATTAGTTCAAAAAACCATTTCAAGGATTTGTAATGGGGTTCCCAGGGAACATTTTATCAAAATTGGAACCCCGCAGCTCACTTGTAAATGTTAAAATTTTTGAAAAGTTGCTGCACGCTTCAAATAGTTTAGCATGACTTGAGGATCTTTCCTCCTCTCTCTATTTTTCGTAGAATAAAATGGAGTAAAATCAAAAAATCAATATTGAGAGGATTTTTGGGTCATTCTTAGTCGTTTTAGGTGTTTAGCTAGTTTTTAAAAATGTAATCTAGCTTAGAACGAGCGTTTTTGACAAACTTTTAAATGAGCTACGACGTTCTAATTACGCTAAAATAATCTCCATAAATCACTATACAAATTTTCAGAATATTTTGCGAATTGCTCTCCAACTAATACGAGTTTTATAAGAATTGACCAAATTAAAAAAAAACACCCTGTAGTTGTGGATTTACGTTGGGATTTCGGGTGAATGTTTTTTTTAAAGGTGGTCAATTCTTGCAAGATTCCTATTAGTTCAAAAAACCATTTCAAGGATTTGTAGCTGGGTTCCCAGGGAAAATTTTTATCAAAATTGGAACCCCACAGCTCACTTGTAAATGTTAAAATTTTTAAAAAAGTCGTTGCACGCTTCAAATAGTTTAGCATGGCTTGAGGATCCTTCCTCCTCAGTCTATTTTTCGTAGAATAAAATGGAGTAAAATGAAAGAAATCAATGTTGAGAGGATTTTTGCGTCATTCTCAGTCGTTTTACGTGTTTAGTTAGTTTTTAAAAATGCAATCTAGCCAAAAACGAGCGTTTTTGACACACTTTTAAGTAAGCTACGAGGTTCTAATTACGCTAAAATAATCAGGATCACTTTACAAATTTTCAGAATATTTTTCGAATTGCTCGCCAACTAATACGAGTTTTATAAGAATTGACCAAATTAAAAATAAATGCCCTGTAGTTGTAGATTTACGTTGGGATTTCGGGTGAATGTTTTTTTTTTTAAAGGTGGTCAATTCTTGTAAGATTCCTATTAGTTCAAAAAACCATTTCAAGGATTTGTAGCGGGGTTCCCAGGGAAAATTTTTATCAAAATTGGAACCCCGCAGCTCACTTGTAAATGTTAAAATTTTTATAAAAGTTGCTGCACGTTTCAAATAGTTTAGCATGACTTGAGGATCCTTCCTCCTCAGCCTATTTTTCGTAGAATAAAATCGAGTAAAATGAAAAAATCAATATTGAGAGGATTTTTGGGTCATTCTTAGTCGTTTTAGGTGTTTAGCTAGTTTTTAAAAATGCAATCTAGCCCAAAACGAGTATTTTTGACACACTTTTAAATGAGCTACGAGGTTCTAATTGCGCTAAAATAATCTCCAGGGAGTAATTTACAAATTTTCGGAATATTTTTCAAATTGCTTGCCAATTTATAAGAGTTTCATAAGAATTAACCAGATTTTTTTAAAAAAAAACACCCTGTAGTTGTGATTTTGTGTGATCTGATCAATTATTGATTACAATACAATTCTAACTAGATACTAGAATAATAATTCCCAATTAACCACTTTTGTTAAATGAGAACATTTACACAATTTACTTTTCAACAATAATATTTGCTCATTTTAACCCGAAATGTGAACAATGCTTATCTATACGTTAATTAAATGCCTCTCATGAATAAAATTAAAATTAGTTACAATTTTAAAAATTACGAAAAGGTTTCCGCCTTGTAGCTTATCTTAAATATACTCCAATGTGTTGACTCGTGTTTATACAATACAAAAAAAAAATATCACCGAATTTTTTACTCTTTTATTATCTACATTTAATTCAAGTTGAAGTCCTGAACTTTGAATCGTCGCGATAAAAAGATTTGATTATTCTTCATTCTTATCTAAATTGGAGTTGTTCAAGACAATTTCAACTGTTTATCAACAAACATAAATAGCGCTAGAATAGAAGAAAAAGTAACACGATAATTGTAAAACGGGTTCTATCGGGGGAGGCGAGAGCGAATTACGAAATGTCTGTTGAATTTTAATACAAACTGAAAGTGAAATCAAACAAAACACAAAAAACAAAAAATAAATAACAACAATTATATTTTCATACACCTACATATCCGGTCATTTCATAAAAACAACTGGACGGAAACATGTTCACGTACTAATTCACCTAGTACATAATAATTAGTTTTATCTTTATATCTGTCCACACAAGTACAAGCTTTTGTTGACGATCAATATTGAAAATTAGAACGTTTTATGTTCTATTTAATTAATTTGGAAGAATTATTCGATGTTTTAATGGCTTAAAATTCGAGCTTTTTAGATCTTCAACAACAGAATACGGTCGATAGAGTGGTGTTCTAGTCATAGAAACAGTTAGAAATTGTCTGAAAATGTCAATTTCACTAGCAGACCCTTTCAAATAAATATACAACGTGACTCACGATATTTTATAGACTAATAAAGTTCAATTACAATCGAACAAATCGTAGAAAATTCGTTGTATTAAACATAATTTTTGTCAAAGAGATTTTACCCGGCGCATCCACCATTTATTCACTACTATAGACTAAAATATACACTAGAGGCGGCAGAAATAGAAACATAGGGAAACATCGGGTCCGCCCATAGAGGTCTAAAGATTACCATCCAACCTACATCGACCTTCAAACTTTCTAGTTTACAAAAAAACAATAACCAGATGTTGAGGATTTGGTATTTTTGTCGCACGGTATTTTTTCTATTTCGTGAAACATTCCCTTGAACATGCATCAGACAATGAAGGAACTGTAGTCAAGATATTTAGTTTTATTACATTACTATTTTACGTAACAAGATTTAATTTGCGGACATAATTAAAATATTTTTCAAAAGAAAAATGGGAAATTGTAGATTTGTTTCCCCTGAAGAAATATTTTAGTTGATTGTGTGTGTGAATTCACACTCTACACTGCACCATTTCGGGGGAATGTCTCAAATTCGTTGTATTAAACTTAATTTTTGTCAAAGAGATCTTACCTGGCACATCCACCACTTATTCACTACTGAAGACTAAAATATACAGTAGAGGCGGCAGAAATAGAAACATAGAGAAAAATATCAGTAATTTCTTTTGTACGAAAGAATATGCCTACATCGACTTTCAACCAATCTGGTTTAAAAGAAAACAATAACCAGATGTTGAGAATTTGGTATTTTTGTCGCACGGTATCTTTTTTATTTCGTGAAACATTCCCTTGAACATGCATCAGACAAAGAACGAACTATCTTCAAGATATTTAGTTTTATTACATTACTCTTTTACACAACAAGATTTAATTTGCTGTTTTCAAGGGAAAACGAGATTGTGTGTGTGAATTTCGAATCTACACTACACAATTTCAGGGGAATGTTTCACGAAATAAAAGGAATACCGTGCGACAAAGATACCAAATTCGTAACATCTGGTTATTGTTGTTTTAAACTAGAAAGTTTAAAATTGCTTTGTTGGGATAGTAATGGCCGTCATCGTTTCTAATTTTTAGACCACCAACGTTCCCTCCATCTCTTTCTAACTAATATATAAATAGTATATATGTTTCTATTTCTACCGCCTCTATTGTATAGGAAATTTGTAGTAGGTAATACATATGCCGACTAAATCTTCTAATTGTAGCTATTAAATACAATTGACTTCAATTAATTTTCGTATATTTCATCTACTCCTGTAATCACACGAATATATTAAAATTTTCAGTGAGTTCAACATATCTAACGTTTATAATGAGAGTAGAGACACTTGAACGCTTGAATGAACCGGGCGTCCGTCGGGAGCCTCCACTATTCATAATGTCATTATCCAAATTATAATATTTTAATGATAACAATAATGATAATAATAATAGTAATGATATTTAATCCTGAAAAGCAGACGCTTCAAACAGTCATAATTTTAGGGAGAATTTTCAGTTTTTAAGACAATTTAGACATAAAGTCAAAGTTTAACCTGAGTAGCCAACTTTTTTTCTAAATTATGACTTAAGTCGTTAAAAGGACACTTGAAACTTGCTTGTCCCAAATTATCATTGTTTATTGCTCTCAAATCGACAAAAGACAGAGATTTTGACATTTGTAGGCAATTTTCAGCAGGAATCTTACAAGTTTAAGGCACTTTTTGTCTCAGATCAGTTTTTAATAAATTTTGCTATTAGCTTTGACAAAGAACACAATTTTGTCTATTTTTGATCTGAATTTTAGCTTTTTAGTCGAAATTCCTAGATATTTTCGTCATAAATCAATGTTTGAAGACATTTTTTCCTAAATTACTGAGTCATAAAGGGTTTAATTTCGACATTTTAGCTAATTTCAAAGTTTCGATAAATATTTGTCTTAAATGAGAAGTCATACTAACAAATTGCATGAAAAAGAGTCACTTTTGAAGTTGTATTAATGATCTCTGAGATACAACTGTTCTACCAACTAAGCTACCAGGGCCGCACAAATTTAGTTTAAATAATTTACTTTATATTTGCTTTGACAACATAAACTCAAACACTTCACGCTTTGATATTTGTGATAAGCACTTGTATCGTTCGATCCAAATAGGTATAAATTTACAACTAGAATTGGTGCGGCCTTGATAGCTTAGTTGGTAGAGCAGTTGTTCGTTAAACAAAAGGTCGTGGGTTCAACTCCCACTCAGATTTCCAAAGTTCTGATTCAACTTGTAAAAAAATCAGATTTTTGGTCGATTTTTTAACCAAATTTTAGACTTTTATTCTCAGATTTAAAACATCTGCGTCTTAAACCCTAGCTTTTTTTGAAAATATGCTATCACTTGGTTAAAAATTTAGGTTCCTTTGGCAAGCTCCTCGGCAGTTTAGTGGATAAACACCCGCCTCTCACGCCAAGGTCTGGGGCTCAAACCCCGCCGGGGAGCCGGCGACAAGAAATAAAAATGTACAAATCAACGACGGCGTGAGAGAGCATCAAGTGATGTCAAGATTGAAATCCAAACCTGCTCTAAAAAAACAACGGTTCCAGGGCAAGGGCGGAATGGATAAAAAAAGGCTCCTTTGGAAAAGTTTAGGTCTGAATTCTTCAGTTTTAGTGGGTGTTTGAAGGCCCAAAAATCGTTAATTTTTTGGACAATAAAAATACCTTTTATACTAAAGACTATCGAAACTGACAAATAAATCTGTAGAAGAGTTACTTTTGGGTGTATTTTAGAAAAACTACTACTCAACTCAATTTGACATCGTTTTTGTAGGTGTACCGATTCTTTAGAGTGAATATAACGTTTTTTCGTTCGTGTGAATCAGGCTGTTGCTCTCATGAGGGTAAAAATGTGGGCAGGTGAGAGGCATTAAAACAAATTTCCAAAGTCTGATTTACAAAGATTGTCACATTACTGCGACCGTCCTCAAAAGCCTGTTTTACACTGCCCTAAAAAAGGTAGTCTTTTTTTAATGACTGTCACTGTACATGCTGATAAATGAATTAAAACGGTTTCTTTCTTTTTATGAAAAGTTAATAGAATGTGAAATATTTCATTTACTTTTGTAGATTTCGTTTCATGCATTTTTTTTCAGCGATAAAGTCTGAACTAAAGCCATTTAAATTGCTCTTTCAGTTGACGAAATCAACGAGTTTACTTTGACAAATACGAATTACAAACATAGGATTTCTTATCATTTTTATTATGATAAATGTATATTTAACGTCTCAATTTTTGATTAAATATTCTGTTACAGAAATGCCAATT
>JAZBGW010002342.1:0-11835 GCA_037464815.1 Mylabris variabilis | reverse complement strand
CGCGATTTCTAAAAACGAACTAAACACGCAAAACGACTCGAGGATCCTGCCAACATTGATTTTTTCGTTTTTCTTCGTTGCATTCTAAAAACAATGCGAATCATTCCCACCTGATTCAGAATAAAATTGAGAAAAACGAAGAAAAAGCAATGTTGGGAGGATCCTCGAGTCATTCTTAATCGTTTTGCGCGTTCATCTCCGAAACGAGCGTTTTTTGACAAAGTTCCCAATGACCTACGAGGTTCTATCTTTGCCAAAATACTCTCTAGAGACCCTCCTATAAATTCTTGAAAGATTTTACGAATCGCTCGCTAAATAATCCTCATTGATTCTAAATTACTATTATAAATCTGTGAATTAATTTATTGATATTTTTTACAATAGTACCGAATCCAAAAATATTACAAATAAATTTTAGTTCTTTAATATTGAGCTTATAAATAAATTTATGGCATTTTTCATTAATTACGTATCTAAACAAGCCTTTATTTAACAATAGGCGGACTTCATTTGTCACTAATTCCAAATATTTAACATTAATCAATTTTATACGATATTCGCTGATAGTAACAAGCAAAACGATATTTTTTTTTAGTTTATTTGTCTAATTTTACAAGATTTGCTGATTTATCGATTAAATCATTTAGTTTTTGGTGGAAATATATTTTTTATAGTTAAAATTTTGTATTAGGTAATTTGGTGGACTTAATTTAAAGTGGTATTGTAGACGTCACAGGCTAGGATAGAAATAGATTTAGTTAAAATATCAAGTGGTTATTTGTTCAACTATACTTAAGATCAGTTCAATTTAAATCAAAACTATTTATTTACTTTTAATTAATATTCTCTCGAAAAAAATACAGACTTGTATTTAGGCTAGTAGTCGTTGCGTCATCTATATGCATTGGAAAATCCATGCAAGTTTTTTTCGAAATTTTTAAAGAAGGGAAATTTTCAGTTTTATTTAAGTTTTTTTTTTAAAAAAGATTACAATAAAACAATGACTCGATCATAAAATACATTCCAACGGTGTCGACAACATGTAATCAGTTAATTAATTTCATCAGAAAATTGTATGATTTTTTTTCTTCTAAATATAACTGTAATTGAATTGAAAATATCGAAGATTGTAGTGAGGCGAGAAAAAAAATATAGAATGGAATATTTATGAATTTTAAATCGATTATTCTGCATTGTCTGTAATTAATAAATAGTAATAATGACTATGATTAAATGCAACTAAGGTCGTCAGGAAGTTGAGAAAAACATAAAAAGGTCTATTCTATAGATAACCCTTTGGATAAAGTTTTTCGTCGTTTTTAAGTAGATTTCCATCAGACACATCGATTTTTTAAATTTAAATAAACAAATATTTATAATTTACATTTAATTGCTATTGCTAAGCCACTATTACTTATATATCTATATACATATTCGAAAGTTGTATTTATAATTAGTAAAAAAAGCATGACCTCACAATAGTTAAAAACGCTTATATATTTTATATAGCCATCAGCAGTAATTAATAAAAGTAATCATCATCAAAACGATTGGTTTTTCAATTCATATTATTTATAACATAACAAATCGATTGCTTAATCTTGACCTTTGTTCTGTCGTTTGTTACTCTAATAACTCACCTTTAAGTGGTTTTTTTTTTTCGAAAATATTTCAAATTCGTCATTTTGACATTGATCAGGGTTAAATATAAATACCAATTGATAATACAACTATCCAGTGATAGTTTTAAATTATTTATATATTGTTGAAAATTTGAAATTGTAACAAAAAAATAATCGCAAACATACTTCCGAGAAATAATCAAAAGATTTGTGCATTATGACGTCATATAAAATTTATATAAATTACAAATATGTGACTTAAGTCACACACCTCCAGTCACACCTACTTTTTTAACCAATCAAATCGAGCCTCGCTACATAGAATATACCAACACCACATCGAAACCAGTTTTTATCGCCGCTTATCATGAAGTTATAATTGTTAAAAATTATTTATTACAAATAACACAAAAAAAAACACATCGTAATCGTGATTATAACGCGGAATTTGTTTTTTGTATTGGCCTTTTTTTGAAATTGCGAAATATTGATAATATTTTAATCTACAAAAGTGATTAAGTGATCGTTGATACAGCTGAAATCGAAGTTCATTGAACACGCCCGTAAGTTGTTTTTTCTTTTTCAATAAATTTTGAGGCTTTTCCTGTATTATAATTAAATAAGGTGTAATATTGCAAGTACGACATGCGCTGTTACGTTGATTTTGTTACATTTATTTGGGTTAGTTGTAAAAGGGGAAATTGCGTCATTTTGTGCAGAAAAAAAATGAACCTTGTTCTTTATTCTTATAATTCAAGTACAAATTAAATAATTTTTGATAAAAGTTCAAAGGGATTCCCGAATAACTAACACGTTTTTTGCTATCTGATCTTTGGTACATATTTCTCTCTCGTTTTGCGTCTCTTTGTTTGTTTTATTTGTTTAATTTTATCTAAATAAAACTTGTTTGTCGCACAAATTTCTTGAACAGGTGACTTGCTATTTAGTTGGTAGGTGTGTCGCGAAAATCGTCCAATCGAATGTGGGGGCACGACTTTACGTCATTGTAAAACGTCAAAGCTTGCACAAGCATCACCTGCTTAGCTTCAGCTATCTCAGCTCTATATCAGTCAGTTCACTAAGCACGTTCTGTTGTGAGGCTATAATAGATAGACTTAAATCGCACTTTTTTGTTTGTTAAATTATTAGAAAAATAGATAGAGCAAACTTAATTGAAATCAAAAAATTGTGTTAGATTATCAAAAAAAAAAAATCGAAGTCTTAATAATAATTATTTCACAGGAACGATGATAACAATGAGGTGTTTACAACATTCAAAACAATACATCGGTTAAAACGAAGATTACCACTATCTCGAATTTATAAAAGAAAGTAAGAGTGCGTGAATTCGGACTTTTTTGACAATATTTTATTTTTTGTTGTTGTTCTTATTGTTGTTCGATAATTTGGCTTAATTTTACAAAAGTGATACATAAACACCCGCACACAAAAACATTTAAAAATTGCGATTTTTTTTTAATTAATCAGTAGTAATAATAATAACCGTAATTATAGTAATAATAATTAAAAAATATGGAAAAATTATTGTGTTTTGTGGTTGTGTTGAGCCTGGTTGTGAATTCTATCTGCGAAGATGATGTTGATAAGAACTTGCCCCCGCCATGTTTCAGGTAAGATTTAATAATTATTTTGTGTAAAATAATAATTGGCTGTATATTATGTTGATTATTCTCCTTGGCAATAGACCTTGTTCGTTCATCGTTTCATCTTTTATTAAATTTTTTTTATCTTGCATAGTATTATATTATTATAGGTACAATGCAAGCTTTTTTTGCTTTTTGTTTCTTTAATTATTAATTTTAATAATATTTTTTGTATCGTCGTTTATGTGGTAGATATTATCGTCATTATTTTAATATAAAGCAATCATGTTCCAGTGACATCTATTGTCATGGTCCACTTCTACGAACAGTACAAATGGCTAAAATTTATGAGGATTCAAAAACATTCGTTGATATGAAAATGAAATATTCACCAAATGAAACAATGAGTAGATTTGAAGATTTTATGATAAAACATAATAATTTTCCAAATAGGAATGCTGTTAGACAATTTGTTATTGATACATTTGAACCTGCTGGACAGGAATTTGAAGAATGGTATCCAGAAGATTGGATTGAACATCCGAAATTTATTGATAATATACATGATTTAGAATTTAAAGAATGGGCAATAACATTAAATAAAGTATGGAAAGATTTAGGTAGGAAAATGAAAAAGGATGTTGAACTCCATCCAGAATTATATAGTATTATATGGATACCGAATCCAGTTATTGTACCTGGTGGTAGATTTCGTGAATTTTATTATTGGGATTCATATTGGATTGTACAAGGTTTATTATTATCAGAAATGTTTACAACAGTTAAGGGAATGTTGGAAAATTTTCTGTATATTGTCGATAATTACGGCCATATCCCGAATGGTGGTCGTATTTATTATTTAGAAAGATCACATCCTCCACTCTTGATACCAATGATAAAATTATATTTAGAATATGTAAATGATACCGATTTTATTAAAAATAATATCCATATTATGGAAAAAGAATTCGATTATTGGATGACGAAACATACTCGTATTGTGACTGTGGATAATAAAAATTATACATTAGCGTTATATGGTGATAGATCACGTGGACCAAGACCTGAATCCTATTCGGAAGACATTGAAAGTGCATCAGTTTTTAAAGACGACGAAAAAAAAGAACATTTCTATTCAGAATTGAAAGCTGCCGCTGAATCCGGTTGGGATTTCTCTAGTCGTTGGTTCATTACAAATGCCACAAATAAAGGTAAATTGTTTTTGTTGTTTTTTTTTTTTGTATAAATTCCATCAAATCTCCCATCATTTATGTATATTTTTTTTATCCCAATAGGTAATTTAACAAATACAAAAACACGATCAATTATACCAGTTGAATTGAATGCGATGCTTTATTGGAATGCAGTATTATTAGCTGAATTTAATGATTTTTTAAATAATCCAGAAAAAGTACAATATTATAATCAAATAGCCAAAGAATGGATGGAAGCTGTTACAGCAGTATTATGGCATGAAGAAGTCGGTTCATGGTTAGATTACGATTTAGTTAATTCAGTAAAACGTGATTATTTTTATCCAACAAATATATCACCATTATGGACTGGTTGTTATAATCATACAGATAAAGATCGTATTGTTCGTTTAGTATTGAAATATTTACAAAATAAAAATATTTTATATCCTGGTGGTATACCAACAACTGTTGAACACACTGGTGAACAATGGGATTATCCAAATGCTTGGCCACCATTACAACATATAATGATTTCTAGTTTAAATAATACAAATGATGAATTAGCACAACGACTAGCCTTTGAAATTTCTGAAAAATGGGTGCGATCAAATTATAAAGCATTCAAAGAAACTGATTCAATGTTTGAAAAAGTAAGTTGAATATAAAATTAATAACAATAATCAAATTTATATTTATCATCAAATTAATTTTTCTTCTTCTTTTGTTTCTCTTCTATTTTATTTTATACGTAATATAGTATGATGCAACAGTACCCGGAGGTCATGGAGGCGGTGGTGAATATGAGACACAATTAGGTTTCGGTTGGTCAAACGGTATTATATTGGAACTTTTATATAAATATCCAGATAAACTACGTGTTGATGATCCACCACCTCCACCACCATCACCAGTAACAGCATCTTCAGAAATTGTCACAACATCATCATCATCCAGTCTTGGACAAGTATCAGCAGCATTGATAGCATTATTAATATCATTAACAGCCGGATTTATCGGGTGAGGTAAGTTTGAAACTAAATAATAAAAATCAATAAATTAATTGATAAATCAGAAGAAATATACAGGGTGTCCCGTAAGTCGCGCATTTCCTCCTAAGGCGAAAATAGGGGACCAAGCTTTAAGACGAAAAGTTTTATATCATTTTGTTATCTGACGCAGAGGTAATTAATAATTAATTAAACTAAGTAGCTAATCAGGCGCTGTCTTAGTTCGCGCCAGCCTGCTAACTGGTCCGCTTCTCACGTCCCTCCCACTCATTCCTTCTCTCTTTTTTCCCCTATAGCGAGCTCATGATTGGCTACTTGATTCAATTAATAATTAATTATTTGTGCATCAGATGAAAAAATCTGCCCCTTAGGAGGAAATGCGTGACTTAGGAGACATCCTATATATATTCATTTAATGAAAACTCCTTTTATCAAGATTCATTTTTTGTTTTTTCTTATTTGTTTCAGGATTAAACAAATTTTGACAACATATTATTGATTGATGATGAATGGTGACATGTGTGATTATTATTAAAAGCTAATATCGTGATATTTTTGCATTTTCTTGTCATTTATTTGCTTGACCATAATTATTACGCAAACAATTTTATTTTCTTTAGAACTCTAATAATTCTAACAAATTTCACTAAATTCTATAGGAGAATAAGAGACATTTTAAATATAAATTATAATAATAATAATAACAATAATAATAATAATACGTAGCTCAGGGTACAACATATAATTTAGGCTAATTTATTATTTATCTTGAAAGTATTATACTCAGTTCCTTATTGTATTTAATTCGTAGCGAAATTATCTACTTATTATTTAATTACGCAGTTTAAAGGTGGACCAAATGTTAGTAAAATAGTGCAAATTGTGATCATTATTAATCTTTTAATTCTTTATATTATCGCCGTTTTATTAGTTAACGCTGGTTATTAGTTCTTTTATTTTTAATTATTTTTTTTCAATTCAGCGTACCTGTTAGCCTCCAATTGGCATACTCTATAATAAATAATATATATATAAACTGTAATTATGTAATATTTAATAAAAGTCATAACGAATCCTAATCCTTCCTTTAATTATATCAATAATAATAATAATAATAACAAAAAGAAAACCTGTTGAAATTCATCCTGATAATAATATAGTGTTGCATGAGATTAATTATTTAAACATTACCTTGAAATTGAGGAAAAAAATATCTTGTTTATCTCAATCAGGCTTATTTCGGATTCTTAGAAATTTTTCAATTCAAGAGATGAAAAATTGAGGAAATTGCAAATTTTTCATAGGTCCAAGTCCAATTTAAAACCACCTACGTATATAAAAAAAATTACCATTTAATTATAATGAATGGAGGTAACGTCATCGCGACACATTCTACGTGATTATTATTGTCATTATTATTATTATTTTTTCTATACGATTACTGGGCAAATATCACGATAGCTTTTAATCGATTACACATGGTAGAGGCGAATTCTTCTAAAGATGAAATCTTTTCTGATATGGTATGTTTTATTAATATGAAACAATTTTTTTTTGTGCAGAGTATGTATCTATAAAAGACGAAGTAGTCAACAGGCCGATTTGAAGAATAAACGACCATCGAGGGCACGTTACACAGAACTAAGGAATATATCAAAACGTACGAAGAATCCGAGATAATTGTATTTTCGATTTATTCTTATACGTTATTTGATTCTCTTTATATTTTTCTGTCTGTAGAAAAATGTTTTTTTTTTAATATCGAAGAGAACCATTGTCTAGTTCACCGCTGACTACATGCCATATGTGAGTGATAATTATTAAAGTAAATCTCTAATAAAACTTTCGAATACGCTCGTGCAATTTCGTTTAAAGTTTTTTTTTTTTAATTATTATCATCAAATCAACTAAGATTACCTGGAAATTGTAATGTTCTTTTGTGTTTTTACTGTAATTAGTTCTTTTAGTTTGTCGACAATAATTAGCCAGATTGTGCTTCCCCTTTATTATTATTATTATTATTAATAATATTATTTAGAAATGCATATATAGTTGAATTTTGATGACGAAAAGACAACACCTGGATGAAAATAGGATGGAAAATTGCGATTCCGTCGAAGATATATAAAAATCTTCGATTATTTATTTATTTATTATTAAGATAGTTTTTTTTATAGATAGATTTTGGACTGATCATGCGTAACTCAAGTTCCCCATTGTGTTATAATATTGTACAGGGTGTTTTTATTATAGGGATCGCAATTTTCCCCCTGTATATTTAAACGAATTTTTAGATTAGTAATGTTTCTTCATTCGAAGATAGAATAAATTTATGCTTACACTTATTCTTATTAGTATTAATTTCAATTGCCATTTTAATTGTCCTTGAGTGATGATATAAAAAAAGTAATAATAATGTTAAAACAACAACTGAAGTGCCTATCGCGAGGGATAATTGTAGTACACTTTTCGTGGAAAAAGACGAGGGGTGTCCTGTAAATTTGATGGTAGACAACTGGAAAAAAACATCGAAATCCCCTTGTAAATAGCCAGTTTTGTTGTATTTGTTATAAATTCCCATTTTTTTAAATGTTATTGTGATATCTAAGTCATATCGTTTAATTGTAAGACCCACCTGTTTTGTTCAATTTTGTTTAATAGTGCTGAATATTTTAAAAAAACGCAAATGCATGACAACTATTTCTCGCTGCAGTTATCAAATAAATAATTCTATCTCCTAAGATTCCACTATTAAATTGAACTTGTTGGAATCTCGATTTTTTCATAATTAACATTAATAATAATAAGAATAGAAAAATGAATACTCGTCTTTGAGTGTATTCGAACAATTATATCCTTTCACTCTTTTATGTGATTTATTACTGAATTGTTCCTGATTAAATTAACATTTTTTCTAGCTGATTTTTTCGACATTTTCTCGTAAATACTTTAGATCAATTTTATTTATTTCCTAGTTAAATCATGACTAGACAAAATGATATTCGAAAAAAAAGGGAAGCAAAAAAACTGTTACTGATAACTATTTTGAAATTGATACAACAAATCAGAAACAGTTGTTTTTCAAATCAGTTATATAATAGTTAAATAATTTTTTTTTTTTAATATAAAATATTAGTTACATTGACAAAAATTAAAATATTTATTTCTGAAATGAACTCAATTGATAATTAGCTCGTATCTTGACAAAATAATAGGTTTTGAATTAAATTAAAACAAAACAATATAGGACAGATCAAATATGGTAAATGCATTATTATGTTGTAATAAAAATTTTTGTGTATATTTTACGTGTTAATAAATAAATGTATTATAAAAGCATTTGCTGTGATTAAGGTAAAGCTAAATTGTCGTCAAATAAGAGAATTATTTGACATTTGAATTCATGTAAATAATTGTGTGGAAATAAATTTATTTCGAATTTTTGTAATCGTATCTCTAAGGCCACCTTTAGATTTCCACATATTATACAAGCACAAACATACATCAGTCAAAAAATGTATTATCCATTTAAAAAATAATCAATAATAAAGCAATTAAATGTTACGTCAATCGTATTTGTAGGGATTATTTGTTTTTATTTATTTTTGAAAATGATTACACCTTTAATAAAATACGATAAAATAAACCGTTTTAAGACAATCTCTACAAAATTTTCCTATTTAATCGTACTTTATACTCTTAAGAATCCTTGAGAATAACTTTTTTTATTAGTTTAAAAGTAATAGTAGTAATAATAATAGGTGAATAGCTAACAATAAGACGTTTTATCTTTGCTATTAATAAATGATAGTTGTACAAGTACCATTTATAAGTGTCGACCAGGAAATAACAAGAAATTGACCTTAAATTTGTTTAAATTAATAAACCGACACTTTTTTAAACAGTTTAATAAAATTATTAAATCTAATCCAATAAAGACAAATATACGGCCATTTATTTAAATAAAAAAAGGAACTTTGATCCAGTTATCATTTAGGGGCTCAACATATTGTTACTGATTTCCCAAATTAATTCCAATCATTAGTTGTTATTAAATGATGATGTATCTAGCATTATGATGGAATGTTTTAATCACCTGTAATTTGTATTGATTGCATCCTGCCGTTAATAATAGCATCATTTAAACTGTGTGTTTATTAAACAAGGTCATAGCATCATTATTTAAAAACAAAATTTTAATTATTTTCAAAGCAATTTTTTCCTCAATTTTTTTTTATTGTTGCTGCTCTTTCTGAATGGGGAACATGAAAATCATTGTTCTCTAACATGTTACGTAATTTCAACGATTATTAGAATAATTACGAGCGTATATAGTATGATATCATCGAAAGTTCCAGACACTCGGATGACGCACAATATACAAAGTTTCACATTCAATAATTCGATTCTGATCGTGTTTATATCAATATTTTTTTATTGAAATTAAGATCAGTAAAAAAGTAGTTTTTAATCTATAATTATTGGGAAAACCGCAAAGTTTTGGTTGCGTTCAAAATAAATTGCCAATAACTATTTTCCTGTTTTAACTAAGAGGTCACATTAAACTAGTATAAATAATATACGAATAAAACGATAACAATTTAATTTTTGTACAATAGTTATAATAATAATCATAATTTCTAAATATAAAAATAATTTACGCTTGATATACATTTATACAACTCAACATTTGCAGGTGTATTACTGGTTGTATAAACACACTTAATTTCTTGTTTTGAAATTTATACATGTACGAGGGTTGATATAAATGAAAATATCAACTTTCAAATTTTTAAAAGTAAATCATCAAAACCACCTCTTTTCATGACGAAATCGATCAAGAATGTTATTTACAATATTTTACAATCGAACTGGTGATATACGTACAGCACATTTTACTAAACGTAATCCTTATATGTAAACTATATATAAATATATAGATATATGTAAATAGAAGTAACGTACTCAAAAAGCGTTTTTATATACGTGACATACTCTACTTATGTCACTTTTCCATATTTCATTTTATAATTACGAGGCGTGTGAAGAGAGGGGAGTTGAACGAAAGAAATGAGAACAGCATTGAAAATCCATTGTGTCTAGGTGTTAGTGTGTGTGTGTCAAGGTTTAAACATAAAATGAAAGAGATGAAATACTGAATACTGCATGTTTGTGTTATAATTTAATAGCGCGATCGCGAATTCATTTCAGATTGTCGCCCGATCATCGTCCGAGCACACCATAGACATACGTGACTCTCGATTTTTACTATAAACGCAATCTATATATTTGTATCTCATCAAGTACTTGAACCCAAATCTCGTAAGTGTGGAACAAAAATCAGCTACAGTAGACCGCCTGTTTATTGCTTGTGACGTCACTCACTCAGGTCATCAACTACGTTGAACGATTGTAGTATTACAATCGCAACAAATAAATGAATAACTTCGTTAAGATGTCGATGGAGATCGAGTGCGGTTGGAGAGAGTTAACATAAAATATATTTATAGCTCAGAGTAGTGACGTCATTGGCACGCAAATGCGTGCAAATCCCGCTGCTAAGTCATAATGATGTTAGGTTTCCGTTATTTTTAAATAAATCATAATTTTACTGTTATCAACAATTAAACATAATATCGTTATCAATAATTTATTTAATTTTTCAGATGCAGCTGCTTATACAAAAAAAATCGGAAAAAATAAGATTGAACTATTGAACGTACTATAGCGGGTGTTCATTTAAATTTAGCGCTAAAATCTAGCACAAATTGAGAACTTTATCCTATAATTTATATGCGGATTTAATTTTGTTATATATTTGAATTTACTGCTGTACTATTGAATACAAAGTCTGCTTATTTGTAATATTAATGATAGTTCAATCCATATTTTCTACATGTCTGTCTCGTAAATGTCGTCATTGCATTCATGGCGTGCTTATTCTGGTCTTGTTTGAGAGTGCGAGAATAAGATAGCAATATTTTTTGTCTTAACTACCTAAATTGATGAACTTGTAACACAATAATCATCAACGTAGTTAATAAAACGGCCTCATTGTAACTGGTACGTCGAACTTTCAAATAGCGCGGCATGTAAGCTGGAGTTGTTGATAAATTATAAATAAAAAAGAGAACAAATCAGTGTTATTCTAGCTATGATTGCAATTGGAATAATAATCGAGAGTCACGAACGTCCATGGGATGCGTTGATGATAGTCGCGCGACAATCTAAAGAAGATTCATAGACCTAAGTCAAATTATTATACAGAATATACAACGCTATTTTACTTCTTATGTCTTTGGCTACAAACAAAAGCCATGTCCAACTGCGATGTGTAATAACTATAGTTCGGTAGACCAGCCATACCCTAAGATCTCATGCGACTGACGCGCGGCAGACGCCCGCC
>JAZBGW010002340.1:0-11840 GCA_037464815.1 Mylabris variabilis | reverse complement strand
TCACACTGAATCGACCTGAGGCTCCGAATTCCCCTTAAGTAATTAAATTATCAATTTTCGGCGGATTTTGTTATTAAATCGGGAAAAGAAAACGGTTTAAGCACTTTAAGTCCATTTTTGAGGAATATTTTTTAGTTCGAAACTAGATTTTGACGCATTCTTGGCCCAAAATATCCCTTTTTTCTACTTTAAAGGTGAGTATATAATCGATTTGTTCGTAGGAATTTTTGACTTAAACTGTGAATTTTAGAAACAATTTAATTCTAAATCATTTGTTTTTAGTAAATTATGCTAATTGTCTGTGAAAAGCAGACAATTTAAAAACTGTCAGTCTGTTTTTTGAGTTAAATTTTTAACATTCCGGACTAGATTTAAAGCTGTATTTTTCACAAATCATTGATTCTTAGCAAATTTTTCCGAATGAATCTTAAAAGATCTACAATGTGAACATTTTTCATTAATTTTCACTGCTTGTACAACAAACGTAAAATCTCAACAAAATCTAAAATTTCACTCTAGTTAAAACGAATTTCATTATTGTTCTTTTTCTCGAGAAATTTACTTTCCCGAGAAATGAGTTTCTCGCATGCAACACATCATTCATTCCTTTCAACCAGTACACAATACGAATGCTTGGCACAACGTTACAGTTCAAACGTATCACACATTTTAATGTATACACACACCACATTGTTCTCATGAACATTGATTTAGTTGATTGTCAATTACTTAAGACAGGTGTTATGCAAAAATATACCGGAACGGATTAGAAGCGACGAGTTTTTAAAACTCAAACCAGCAAAAATGCAATCAGCTTACAATAGAATTAACGTTTCAAATGTTGTTGCATTTGAGACAAAACAAAAAAATAACTGCACAAAAGAGCAATTCAATTTTTAATACGAACATTGCCCTGGATGTAAAGTTTATTGAGATTACTTCGTTGTCGACAAAAAAAAACGAAAAAAAGTCAGAAATATAATTATAATCAGATAGTTGGTGAATTTTATACGTTTTGTTTTGTTGTAATCGTTTACTTTTGTGTCTATACAACAATTCCGCATCGCTGAAACAACGAAATAAAAATAAAACATGCTAGTGTTCGTTTCAAGTGATTTAGAAAT
Organism: Mylabris variabilis; assembly: GCA_037464815.1. Lineage (NCBI taxonomy): Eukaryota > Metazoa > Arthropoda > Insecta > Coleoptera > Meloidae > Mylabris > Mylabris variabilis. The sequence continues at coordinate 10,716 of JAZBGW010002340.1, read as the reverse complement.
GAGATCGTTGTTGTTGTTGTTACTATTGTTGTAACGAATTCACACAAACCAAACCTCAAATCGAACAATAGAAACATGGCAATAATTTATAGCATTTGACTCTTGAATTAGACTACGAATACATAATTAAGACTACTTAAAACGTCGAATTTCATCTGATTAATTCGTTTTTATAAACTAACCAAAATAGAAACATTTACCTTCTCTCATATACGGCTTCCATTGATAAAGTTTCCCTTGGAACGGTTCTTTATCGTAAGCTGCACATTGCGAATCACGGTATGACGGTGCACCTTCAGGACATGGCTGAAATTTTAAAACATTTCTTCAACGACCTATATTAAGCATTTTTTTTAATAAACTTTACTTCCATATTACAAATTTTGATTCGTTTACGTTCACCAAGACAATAACGTCCTCGATGTGCCGGCACTGGATTGGTACAATCACGACTGGACATTTGCACACCACCACCACAAGTACGCGAACATTCCGACCATGAACCCCAATCACTCCAACCACCGTTAATTGCTTCCGGACGTTCACCAATTTCCACACATTTCTTTCTATAACACCACTAGAATTATAAAATGATTATTGTTGTTATTTAAAATATTTGTGAAATTGATAAGAGACCATATTTTCACCACATTTAGTACCATCAGCTGGTGGTTCATTATTACTGCTACAAGAACCTGGTGATGTTTGACAATACAATACTTCACAGAATGTCATAGCGTTGATTATACAAACTCTTGAATTTGGAAATAAAATATTACATTGTTCATCAGCACCATAAACACTACCAGGTAGTAAATTTTGAGCTTTGTATAGTGAAATTTCTGGTTCATCATTTAAACATTCACCAAGATTGTTTCTGTTGAATAATGAGACAAGCGAATCCATCAGAATTGGATTACACAAATAGAATAAGATCTGTTTGTTTGTTTGTTGCTATTGCTGGCAGGAATTTAGAGTTTCGGTGCACTAAACTGAATACATGTATTAGAGTTTCAATTGTATTTGAATTGCAATAAAGTAAAGATTTTAGCATTATAGTTTCGGTTAAATACATGAGTAAATTTGAGCTACTAATAGAAACTTTATCGATCTTGATAGTTTCTATAGCGTCAACCAAAAATTTTGAAACAACCAAAACTACGACGAAAAATTTAAAATAATGACCTGCAGATAGGGAAACCGCTACTTTTATGATAGTCCACTCATAAAATACTTAAAGTAATTCGAGTTGAGAAAAACAAGCGTTTATAACCAGGGCCGGTGCTATATTTTGTGACGCCCTGTACAAAATATAGAAGCAGGATTTTCTCTAATATAAAAGATGTAAGCATTTTAATTTACTTTTGCTGAAGTGTTGGTTTCAAGGGCTTTTAATATAGAAAGTCTTTTAAGACCCGGTTTTTCTTACCCTACTTAAGCTTGCCTTAACAAGACCCTTCCTTAAATCTACCTAAACATGTATTTACAGAAATTTAAGTGGAGACCTACATGCTGTTAGCTCGATATGAGCTAAGGTTTCACTAAGGCGAGCTTACTTAGAAGAAGAAAAACTTTGAATAAAAACATCTCTTTTTCATACGTTAGTAGTAAAATCGCTATGAAAATTGACGTCTTAGGACAATAAAAACAGGATAAGTGTCTCAATGTTGCCTTTTTAGACTCAAAAAGAAAATTCAGTTAAGACTACTGCTTTAGAATTAAAATGCTTTTAAACATTGATTAAATTAAGAAGTCCAACTCAAAAATTCACTAAAATTGATTACTTTTAACTATTCAATAAAAAAATTTACTAAAATTTCTGATACGGGGGGGAGGGGGTAACTAAAAATCTTAGATGAAAGTAGAAATTTAATTGAAAAATCGATTAAAAGTGTCTAAATAGAATTTTTCTAATTCATACCAAAAATTTGCTAAACACCAATGCTTTACGATTTTTTTGTAAATCCAAGCCAAAAATCAAGAATTTAGTTCAAAAAATAAACTAAAAGTTTCTAAATCGTTTCCTATTTACAATTAAATAGCAAAATTTTTTAGGACCTGATGATTTCTAACGTAAATGTCTAAGATCGAGACTAAAAATTGAAACCAAAATTGCCTATGTTGTTCCCATTTTACTAATTAAAAGCAAGATGGTTCCCTGCAAGCTAACAACTCAAGATGAAAGTGTCTTAAAACTTGTACTTCAGCTCGTAAGTTCTCCTCAAGAGCGCTTAGAAACGCCGAAATCTCTTTTTGATATCTTACCAACAAATTCACAGTCAAAATTGATATCTTATTGCTACAAAAACAGGATAAAAGTTACTAACTTTTGCCTTTTTAAACCCAAGAACAGAATCCAGTTAACACAATTTAGAATGAGAATATTTTCAAAAAACTAAGAGGTTCAATTCAAAAATCCACTAAAATTGATTACTTTTGAGTATGACTTGGGGGAAGTGTCTAAAAATCTTAGATAAAAATAGAAATCTAATCGAAAAATATATTAAAAGTGCCCATATAGATTTTCTTACAATTCATTACAAAAATTCGCTAAAACCAGTGCTATACATTTTTTTTTTGTAAGCTCAAGCTAAAAGTCAAGAATTTAGCTCAACTAACACTTTCTAAATCGTTTCCTTTTCACAGTTAAATAGCAAAGTTTTTTAGAAAATTGAGACTAAACTTGCCTACATTGTTCCCCCTTTGACTATTTAAGAACAAGATGATTCACTGCAAGCTGATGACTCAAAAACTGATGACTTAATAAAACTTGTACTTCAACTCAAAAATTCACCTCAAAAACCAATTAGATGCGTCTAAATCCTTTCCTCTGTACAACTCAAAAAATTCGATAAAAGCTTGATATTTACCAAAAAAAATAGCTTCAAATCTCAAAAATTCTCTGAGTTTGTGGTCCCGTGTGCTATTGTATAATTGGTACATCCATTATGTCGGCCCTATATTGAAGTATCGAATTTTGTAAAATACATACACTTATATTAGTCACATTACACAGAGATCGGCTCAGGCCTCATGACTTGACTCTTCGGGCCACTCACTAACAGCTAGTCCGCCCCTGTTAATGTGTAACTTTTAAGAGACATCTGTCATCTGTCATCTGTTTCTAACAGTTTGCGCTGTAATCTGCGTAGCAGTTCTTCTATTTATTTATTATCAGTAACTTATTTTTTTCAGTAACTCCTTCTGTATTAAATGTAGATAACTCTGTTCTAATGTTAGTCTCTTGGGCTAGTAACCTATTTGCTAAATTTAACGAATACTAGCGTACAAATAGAAACGATGTATGTAACGTTGACGTTTCAATTAGCGCCATCAGAAGAACGTTTTTGTTTGAAATCGACGAAAGGGAAATGTAAATATTGATTTATTGTCTGTATTTATTTCTTATCCAAACAACAGATTGAATAATTCAATTTTTTTCGGTTGAGAGTATTATCAAAACATAGAAACGTATAATCATGTGAATAATCCACGTTTATTGACAATAAAAATAAAACAAACTCTAACGTATATATGTTTCGTGTAATTATAGCCTAACTGAATTATTATATTTATAAAGACAAGATAAGAGGAATAGAGTGCCCAATTATTTATGTACATAATAATTTCGATTCAAAGAAACAAGTTTCAATTTAAGTGTCACTTTTACGAGATAATAAAGAATAATATAGTTGGTTAATGCTTTCAACAAAGCTACACACAATCGGCAATAAGTATAGAATAGTAGGTGGTAAAATAAGAATATTTATTACGATAAAGGTGTCCTTGTGCACTAGTACAGTTTGTAACGATTCATTTATATTAAATTCAATAAATATAATCTGAAGTAGGTTGCTATTATTGTGTCAGTATAGAAATCCCTAAAGATTTAGAGTTTCTTATAGTTTCCTACAGTTAGTCAATTAAATTAAATAGAGAAAATTAAATAAACTTACTCGAATAAAGATGTTATAAATGCTCTACTGCAAGTCGACCATTTTGTTGTATAAATATGGACAAATGGTGCCATTACAAAATACGACTCATCTGTATCTTGTGCTGGACATTCGGATTCACCTTCTTTATCGTGTGCACAACCCATGCTAAGCAAACCAAAAAGTGATAGTCATTATTAATTATGATAATCGCTAAAGAAGCAACAACAACAACACAAAAAACAGACTACTGAAACTTTACATAAGTTCATCAAAGTTTATTTGTTACACAGCTGTTACAGCATTGCGCGTTTATGGCTTACAATGCTGCACATCACCCTTTATCACAGAGTGTTTTTCGGCACAAACCCTCGATAAACATAAAAACAAGTACAAGTATTTATAGTATGCGTCCACTCGATGATGTGCCCCATTTCTTCATCAAAAAACATCAATTAATATTTAAATTAAGTATTGTTTTATGTAAAGAATATAATGATTATTTCTAAAATAATTCCTATATATGTTTACTAGTCACGTCGGCTCTTCATATCGACACAATGCAAATTCAAAAGTTGACGTCAATTTCTAGAATTGTCCCCTCGACTGTTGAAAACTACACGTTCGTCTTGTGTTACAAACAGCTTAATAGGGAAACACCATCGAATGGATACGTGATACTCGTTTATGTGTATAAAATATAGAGAAAAATATGGAAGAATTAAAATTAAAAAAAACGTACACATGTCCCATTTCATGGGCAACAACAATACCCAAAACTAGACCACCATCTTCATTGATAGCACAATTCTGGTCTTTTGTACAAGCCGTGGCCACGTACGCTAGTCCCATAAGTCCACAGTTTGATAGATTGTCGGAACATATATCGTACCTAATAACAATAAAAGAAACTTTTACTATATATACGCTTTCATCGTATAAACTACATTGTTTCAACACTACTATTTTCAACAACGTACAAATACCAGTAACATCGCCTAACCGGATGACAACCAACGTCACAACTTTTTCTTGCTTTATTGAAGATACTTTATGACTTTTTATAGATGGGGTGTTCCAGGCAATATGAACACACATACACACATACATACATGGAAAGGCAGGGAGACGCAAGACGGCAAAAGAAAAGAAACGAAAGGAAGGAAGGAGACCAACATCAGCTTGAACCTAAAAGACGTGATTCCTTCAGGCGTTACAACATAATAATAAAAAGGTATAGTATATGACAGTATGGCGTGTTGAGTTAACCTGATTATACAGAACGATGCTGTAGTCATATATGTAGACAGTATTTATATACACACAAGAAAATATAGAGAAATAAAGCTACTTTGCATGCTGGCTCTCATTTTTTTTCCTTCCCCATAACTCTCCAACAAAAACGAATAATATTTTTTGAAACAAGAAAGAAGATCATAATATTCTAGTACATGTAAGGGTTGATTTTATACGGTTGTACAGATCATTATTAAAGAAATAATTGAGAATGTTGCTAACAAAGTTAATTAAAAACAACATGACTTTCTCTATTAAAAACAACCCTCTATACTATAATATACTACCCCTAGGCACTTATAAGTCTAGATGAATTTTTACGACATATCGTTAGAAAAGAAAGTGATAATTAAATAAAATGGACGACACAAGTACATTGATAAATTAATTAATTCGTATAACATGAAATGTCTTTAATGTTTATGTGTTTAAAATACAAACACACAAGGGAACATAAATTAAACATACATTCCACAATACAGGGCCTGTATCATTACACATATATATTCACATAAAATTGAAAATTCAAATATAATTCTACCAGTAAATTGAATTTATGCAAAAATGGAAAGTCTTCTCGACCTTACCCGGATCCTATTCACGTTCCAACAGTAGTCCCGCAAGACTGCACCGGATACGATAAGATTGTATGAAATTCACTGTCCTTAATCAAAATTGCAACGATCAAACTACAATATAAGAGGGAGATTTAACTGAAAACCCGGTGTGAACTTACAAAATTTTTGAGAAATTTTAAAGATAAAAAAAAATTCTTATTGTTAGTTCAATTAGAATTTTTACACAAGTTTGATTGATCTGATCCATGCCTCTACTGGAATTTAAAATAAGATAGAATTCATTATTCCGCTTGACGGCATGAAATTTAATACTTTGTTACACGAATTTGATGATCAGTCAAGCAAAATGTTTATTCAACAATATTATTCTTGACTGAAACATTAGTGAGGACCCTTACAATCTCGTTTTGAGCTGCTGAAAGTTGACCATAACGAAATTAATCAAGCGTATTTGTTAAACGTGTTTGGGGACCTGAAATCAACATCGTACCCATCAAAAGCAAGCAGTCTTTAGTTGTATAACTTTAAAAACAAAGCCTAATTTCGTTTTGTCTCTTTAAATCCGCGAGTATCCCAGTAGAACTTTTAGATTTGCCAATTCTGAAGGAGTCTGGATCTTCACTTGAGTACTATAGTTTACGAGCGGGTATTGTTCTGGATGTTGATAAAAGGGACTCACCTTGTCAATAAAACAGCAATATCATGATGATTCGGATTTGACAGGTCTTTAGGGTTGATTTTCTGTTGCCATTTACAGAAACTGGCCAATGTATCTTCAGCATTTTGATTGATAGTCAAATCAATTTCCTCTTCCTCCTTTTCTAAATACATAATTCGTACAACAACAACATCCATTTGATTTCCACTACTAGCGTCATGATAATAATCGGCTACCTAAATAATTTATTATAACAAAACAAGAAATATGTTAGAAACAAATAAATGTACTTTAATCAATTACATTTGTCGACAAGTTTGTTTATATGATTTTTTCTGTACATTTCGATTTTTAATCAAGATAAAACATGCGTTTTTTTGTATACTTCTAGCTGTGCCTGAAATTTCCGTATAAATCACTATTAAATATTATCACCGAAAATCAAGATAAAAGAGTCTTTATGGTCTTAAACACGCTCTAAATTCTTTTTAAGCAAATCACGCAATTTCCTTCAACTCAAGATAATTACAATTGTGTTTTTTTTTCGGTGATTATGTCGCTAATTTCCACCCAAATTAAAAAAAAAGAACCTTAAGCTTATTTTCTCAACAACCTTATCGTTAGCTTCATTCAAAACACATTTGTCTTTTTGATGTAAGATTCATAGAGGTAGCTCAACATTAACATTACAATTACTGTTTGAAATGCAACTAGTCTGAGAATATTCTATTACTCATTAATTCTAAACCAGCACCCCGTTGTGAACACGTTATATATATAAGTGTAGGTAAAAGATTGCCTTAATGATAATGATGTGAAAATGAACAAGATTTGCATGCGTTACATTCAAATAACGAATAACTATTCAGATTTTCTAGATCTAGAAAGGCTAAATTTTAAAGGGAACGTGATAGATAAACTCGATTCGATTTTAATGATTGTATGTACGTAAATTTTCGAACGACATCTATTTCGTTTATCTTAACAACCACCAATTCGAATAATATCGTTTTGTATTTCAAGTTGTTGAAATGATTGCATTATTCATTAGTTCAAAAACACACCTACAAGAATTGCCCTCATATACCTATACCTTGTATGACCGACCCATCCATTTCAACACAATTGTAAAATAAAAACACATTAATTCCTTGAAATGTTGATAGAAAAGCAATTATAAAACTGTCGACAATCTACAAAACTGGTAATATAAATCTTTAAATGACTGTAATTGTTTTATACACAATAACAAAAATGATGGTACATTATTAGCCATCTGCCATACTTCTAGAAAATTAAAATATAATTAATAGTTACAGAGTGATTTATTAGAATTCAACTGATGTGTTTGGGACGCTATTTAGTGGTAATTTTGAATTTAAATTTTAAAATAAAGGCATAGAGTAAAAGCGTGATGCAGTGAAAGAAATAGAAAAAAATACCGGGAAGTAATTATCGACTACACTAATGTTTTATTCATTGGCTATTAATTTTATTTCTCTCTCCTGTTCATTCTAATATTAATAGGTAATAATAATAATAAAAGGTGTATAATCACGATTTGAATCAACTACCAAACGAGATCGCTGTATTAACTGCAAAATAACAACAAAAAAGTAGTCCTCATTTGATTAAATTGTTCTCTCTCATCTGTCTTGTTGTCTTGTTTGTCGGAATTATGAACTAATTAATTTATTTTTTATTTTAAATCAACTACAAAAAGACTGCTTATTATTTCTATTTGATCAATAAACCTGTATAATTATAGTGGAGATAATTGTTGCTTTTTAAAGAAGAGGAATAAACGACCACACACAACACATAATAATGACGGGGATGTTTATTTGTCATAAAACAAAAAATGAATAAAGAAACTAGTTATTCTAATAAATACATAGAAGACTACTATTAAAATGATAAAATGATAGGTTTGTGTAATTTTCCACATCATTTACATCGATTTATTAAAGGAAAATATTTATTACTATATTATATCTAAAGGATTAGGAAAAATAGTGTATAGTTGTTGTGAGAATTTTAAAAATTACGTAGGTGGTACAGTTGAAAAATACAATAATTCCGATGAAATTTTTCATTTTAACCAGACAAACGTAACAAATGTTGGATATAATAATTTCAAGAGAAAAATATTTCAATAGTTTCTTTAATTTTTATTCTACTCCAGTTGGAATTACTATTAAACGTCATAGTGGAAGATATATTTTACTCCTCTATTCAACATAATGAATTCTTAATGAATGGTAGTTAATGCGAGAATTTAGCATTACACTAATTAATCTATCTACACATGCAATAGATTATGTAAAGTCGCATTCTCGATTGTATCGGACAAAAATGCCTGTAAATAGCTTAAATTGATCTATCTCGATTATAATTTTGCTTGTTTTATTATTAATTAGAAATATTTCTAATAAATTCAATAGATTGTTTTATTTTACTGCCAAATTCAGAATAGAAAGCCCGCGGATATCCCAACATCAACTGAAATCAAAATCTAAATTACAGCAAGAATTAAAGGGAAGCTGGAGTTCGGCCTGTATATTCGATTACCGAAAAAGTGCCAAATTTTAATCATCAATTTCTACCCTGTTTTTTTTTTTGAGATATTCAAACCTTGTGACCAGCGTTGAATTAGTCGCTTCACAGCGCATCCAAAGGAATTTTCCACTTTAGAAAATTTTCACTAAATTCCAAAGTGCAGAGGAAAATGTCGGAGCATGTTACATTTTTTAAGTCATGCAGTTTCTACAATTTTAAAGATAAAAAAATCATACAGCAGCTGGTTTGAAAGCGCTTATTTATGGATGGAGGGCAGATGGATTCCAAAAAATTCAATGTTGAGAAATCGTAAAAGTTAGAAACTTTTCTTCAATTCTGTCTTTTGCCTCCAAATAAGCTTTCTGTATGATTTTTCATCTTTAAAATTGTAAAAACTGCCTGATTTAAAAAAATTTAACATACTCCGACATTTTCCTCTGCACTTTGGAATTTAGTGAAAATTTACCAAAATAGAAAATTTCTTCGGATGCACCATAAAACTCCCAATTCAACCCAGGTTACAGCGTCTGAATATCTCAGAAAACAAACGAGAGATCGATAATTAAAGAAATATAAGAAATTGTCACTTTCCCAACATCAACTATGAAACCAAAATCTAAATTACAGCAAGAATTAAGGGGAAGCTGGAGCTCGGCCTGTATTCGATTACCGAAAAAGTGCCAAATTTTAATCATCAATTTTGAGATATTCAAACGTTATGACCAACGTTGAATTAGTCGTTTCACGGCGCATCCGAAGGAGTTTTCCACTTTAGAAAATTGTTACTAAATTCCAAAGGGTAGAGGAAAATGTCAGAGTATGTTACATTTTTTAAATCACGCAGTTTCTACAATTTTAAAGATAAAAATCGTACAGCAGCTTGTTTGAAAGCGGAGAGCAGATGGATTCTTTTGAATCTACTTTTTCGAATTTGGAGAATCGAATAAGTTAGAAAATGTTCTTCAATTCTGTCTTTTGCCCCTAAATAACCTTTCAAACAAGATGCTGTACGTTTTTTTATCTTTAAAATTGTAGAAACTGCGTGATTTAAAAAACTTTAACATGCTCCGACATTTTCCTCTGCACTTTAAAATTTAGTGAAAATTTCTCAAAATAGAAAATCTCTTCGGATACACCATAAAACTCCCAATTCAACCCAGGTTACAGCGTCTGAATATCTCAGAAAACAAGTGAGAAATCAATAATTAAAGAAAAATGAAAAATTGTTACTTTTTCGGACATTGAACAGAGGCCGGAATCCAGCATCCACTTAAAGACGTAAATGTTAGTGTGTCAATAATTGAAAGAATGCCGAATTGTTTTCAAAAAGACCACCAACAAAGCCGCTAATTATACCGTCTTACTTTTGCTAGAGGACATTTGAACTAGATTTCAGAGGATTGGAGAAAAGTACAGTTTAATTCTTACGGCATAAGGTCTCCCATGGCGCCCTATCCGAAATTAAACATTGATTAATCCACAAATAAAAGATAGAAGTACATATTCTTAAATTCGGAAGCAAACTGGACCGGGTCATTCTAATAATTTACTTCTCCAGATAGACTTTAGTACAAAATTCACAAATTCTAGCAACCCCCGTTACATGAGGTAGTACACCCTACTCTTTTATTTTAAATGAAATGGTCTATTTTTATTGTATTTTTAAATTGTTTGATAAAATCGAAGGGGA
>JAZBGW010002339.1:0-11841 GCA_037464815.1 Mylabris variabilis | reverse complement strand
GTTTAAGCTTAGCAATTCAATTTTAAAAAATTGATAAAATGATTTGTTTGGGGCAAGATTATTTGTTGCTATGACAAAGTTTTTGGGAATCGGAATAAATCGGATCGAATTGGGACATAGTTTTTTCGACATGTGACAATGAAAGTTATGTCAATGTATTTTATATTTAAAAAAAAACTAGATGTTTTTGTTTTTTTCTCTATAAAAACCAGCATATGAGCGCAAAAAAAAAATAAAGCATTTTCGTTTACTTTATCGAATATTTCAATTGGCGTGTTTCAGCATTTTTGAAGTTTCCACCCCAAACATCGTAAACTACCCCTTAAAATAATTGATCGCAAACGTAAACTCGGTTATAACGTAACATTTCTTGCGGTCCCTTCGATTACGCTATAACCGAGTTTGACTGTATGACCAATTTGAGGAATTAATTAAGACATGGTGTTTCTCCCTCTCTCTATTTACCTCTATTGATTTAGAACAGGTGTTCATAACTTTTTTATACGTTGGCACCCCCTAATAACACTTATAATATGATCTCGTACTCTTTTGGATTTTTGGATTTGTCAGCAAACATGAAAAATAATTTCACCAGTCGACTTCCAAGTAAAAACAGTTTCATAGACTTGTTTTATTCTCTCTCTTAATTTATTTAATTTAAATTTTTGGAAAAATACATAATTTTTTCAAAGCGTGCAATTTTTTGGCTCGTACCTATAAAAACCCTTTCGCAATTCTTCGTTGGAGTACGTGCACCTCATGATGAGAACTTTGGACTAAAAATAAGCATTTTGGTCAAACAAAGCTTTAAAAAACGAATAAGTCAAGTGAGGTTTTTTACGATTCTGACAATCAATAGAAGTATAGCTGTCTTTACTTAAGGAATATCTTTTGTCAACATTTACTAATCAACTGCTAGTCCTGTACTTACGATTTTGCAAAAGAATCGGCACTTTTTATTTTAAAAATATAAATTTTTACGAATAAAATCAGAGCCGGCGTTAGAAACTTTGCCGTCCTGGGCAAAAAATAAACATGACGGCCCCCTTTCGCTTAAATTGAATTGTTACAAAGATAGTTGATAAAAGTGAAATTATAAAGAAAAAATAGCTGCTATAAATAGTAAATTTAAATGTGTATACTGGTTTCTTTTCTTATACCACTCTTTACATCATAAACGTTTGCATTTAATTGTATTTGTTATAATTATAATAGCTGTGTGTTTTCTATTTTGGTTCATCTTAATCGACTAAATAACGTGTAGCTTACAGATTTGTATGTATAAGGGTCAATTTCACCAATGTCTGTGAAATTTTAACGAACAAATAAATTATAGAAACGATTGTTATAATCATAGCAATGATTGTTACTAACTGTTCATTAAGCTTAACTGAGGTTGGTGAAATCGACCCTTAATCTTTTCTGTTTACTTCGAATCGCGTACTTTACATAGTCACATTTAGCTCCACTGCACTTTCAGATAAAAATACACAAACGTTTGAGACAATCAAGGAGGTGCAAACTTGTTGAATGTAGGCTTCGTATCTGTGTTTAATTAGCTATTTTCGATATAAGTGTGTAAAGGTAGGAATTCTGACAGGTATGGATGGAGAGCACGAGTTTGCACGAGGTTGCGTTTCGCGGCGAGACCGAGTACGTTAGTTAGGCAAACGAGCGAAGCGTTTAAACGATTGGGTCTCATCCAAGTCTGTCGGAATTTCCTATCTTTACACAAGCGTATCGAACAAGATTTTTTGAAATAACTAACTGCGCAAGTCTAATTTGAGACGACAATCATTTCAAAAGCATTATTATCTGATGAAAATTCACTTTACTAGATAATTGTATTGTAAATAGAACTGTACAGCTACATAAATGGCAGTAGACTAAACATAAACATCGAATTTGTTTACAATAAGAATTTACTTTGACGGAGAAGTAAAGCCGATAATTTTCGATCCTATTTACTATATAACAAACTGTGCATAAAAGTTGAGATAGACATAGAGAGAGTAAGCATTTTTCCGAACAAGTGTGGGACTCAAGGATGAAATGATTCATATATTTTACAACCGGTAAACCTCACTGGAAAAACAGACAAATATATATCATTCATATTTACAAAAATGACCGCCTACACGTTCAAGTAATCCACTGAAAACACATATTCTTTGGATACGTTTATCACTAAAATGTATAGTGTGTTGGTACGTCTAAATGGGGCTTCAGGAATGGAAAGAAGGTTTCAAAGGATTCTAGTATGATGTGTATTTGAATAAAAAAATCGGAGTCCATTTATAAAATATTTACTGTCTGGTCCTTTATTAAGAATTATAAAATTAATAGACGATTGATGGAGTTAGTTCCTTTATTTATAAAAATTCATGCGTTCTTAAAGTACACTCATTGATCGAATATTTTTGTTTCTTTTCCCAATTACATCTCTAGTTCATATAAAATCACAGTTACAAAGTGTTTTTTTTTAAATATTTTAATAATTAAAGATTCGATTTCACCAACGTTTGTTAAATTTTAACGAACAAATGAGTTAGAAACGATTTTTATAATCATAGCAACGATTGTTTCTAATTTTTCATTAGGCTTAACTGAAGTTGGTGAAATCTTCCCCAAGAGGATCAGATATCAATTATTATTATTTGAGTTTTTTTATTCATTATTCAGCGTATAAAATAAACTTTTTAAAACTTCAAATTTGAGTCGACTCCATCAATTTTATCATCATAATCATTAACGTCTCATTATAAAATCTTTCTTAGAATTTCGTTTAATAATCAATATCCGATTATTGCATGTTTCGTCCATGTTATCGTTAAATAATTTGTTTAAACCGATGTTATAGAGAAGTTGAACTAAATATGAATAATAACTTCAATTCCAATTATATTTTGCTAGTTAAACATTAGTTATTGTCGAATAAATTATCGCAAATTATACTCCAAATTACCATTATTTATTCTTTTTCGTCTTATGTGTTATTCGTCATTTTTAATTAATGTTTTAGCAGTTTTGTTGTAATTCTGTGGTTGAAAATATTTCGTCCGTTTTGGTTATTTTGACGGCTTTATAATTTCAAATTAGTAAAGTTCTTCAAACTTCTTTAAGTACAGATTACTTGAAAATTCAAAACTAAGGTAATGAATATATGAATAGTTTTCCTTTGTTTAATTACGGGTTAATTAAAAAAATGGAAATTTAACACTCGTGTCTAATACAAAACCTGTCTCTTCATAGCTTTAATTAGTTGTTTCTACATCATCCCATTCTGACATCCTCCCAAATCTGTGCATTTCCTAGAAATAAAAAACACAAAAAATCAATTTATTTATAATGAAAAAAGTCTACTGAAAATATTTGAATTCTTTATGAGAATTTGTAATGCTTTAATTTCAACAAATGCACACATGAACAATAATTAAAAAAAATCCTTTTAATATCCTGTAGAGCATTGCAAGTATTCTGTACAATCGAAAGAAACTTTAATAAAATCTCTCATAAGATATTCTTGTGTTTTTCAAGAATATTACAAGCGCTTGAGATTTATTACATCTGCCGCTGAAAAAACACGTACAAAAAATACACGAACTACTCTAACTTTTCTCTTGAAGCATTCCTAGTTAATTTTCACATTCATCAAGTTCTATTTCTGTTATTTTAAATGGAATTTATTACGAATTCGTAATACATTCAAATATTAACCCTTTAAGCCTCAAATAAATATTATTTGAAAATGATTTATTGGCGTGCTAGCGTCGTGGACGATAAATCTAGACGATTTTTTTATATAAATTACCCCTATTAAACAATAATTGTGGTGGATTCTTTTAAATTTTAATCTATGTTTTTAATTAAAAACCGATCGAAATTTGTAGAATAAATGTATTTTTAAATTTGACGAGAACAAACACCCTTGTAAACATTTTCGTTTACCTATTTTCACCGAAAGCTACCCTGTAATAATTTTATTCTATTGTAGACTTCAATTATTCTCATAGATAAATTGTACCATCATTAGTGCAGTAGTGTAGAAATGGTGGATGCGCCGGGCGAGAAAACTCTCACCATATCGCATTATTGGATATTGCGGACGAATTAAGGGGTGATTTGTTATCATTATTAATCTGTGTGCTACAGTGATAAGTTACAGGAACAAAAGATTATATCAGATAATAATAATGAAATATTTAATGTCACTTTTGATAACAGTAAATTGATCGAAAACTTTATCTATAATGTATTCAGCTGTCAATATTGATAACTGATATCAACTTATGAAATATTTAAATATTACATGATATATACAATATAGGTAAATTTAAAATAAAATAAGTGCATGTGCAATAGCGATTTTTCTTTTAGGGGCCACAGTTCAACGACCGGCTTTCGCATCCCTAAGGTGATCAATATCAAGCTACCCTTTAGTAGAACAATAACAATAAATATAAAGATGGGGAGGTTTAAGGAATAATTCTAGAAAATTGTCGAATTTATCATTCGTGCAATTTTCTATTTGTTGTAAGAATTGTGTGGAGATTAAGTTTAAAAATTATAGATCGGAAATAGAGGTCCTTGATTTATTGCAATATATATTCGTTCGTTCGGTTCCGGTGAAGCCACATTTAAGGAAATATAAATAAATTCCTGGAATCGTTCTACATCTAAGACATTCACTATTTGGAAGAATACTTCTATTACTACATGAATACTTACGGTAAAAATCGTCATTGATAAGCGAATTTCAGTGGCACTAATGCGCTTATCAGTTCCCTCTACTGTATGGCTTACATTTACTATATATGGGCGAACTTTTCGATTATGCTTCCTATACATGGAAGGCACAATTTTATTTGTTTGTTGTTTTGTTTTGTGATATTTCTGCATGGATCTGCCATCATTCCACATGGAATGATTGATGAGGCGTCTTTTTTTCGTACGCAAGTCCATTTGTACTGCGGTGGTCGGCGCTGACGTCGGGGTGTTGCCATAGTGATTACGTCACAACGTCCCGGCGGCGCACATACAACAACAACAACTATTACTACTACTACTACTACTACTACTACTACTATTATTATTATTATTATTACCACCACGACCACCACCAGGAACGATCCAGGGGGGCAAAACGCTTATCAAAATCGTATGATGGCGGCCCCAGCAGTTGATCGCAGGCAATTGCCAGGTGATGTGCTGTTGTGCTGTTGCTATGATGAAGATGATGAAGAACGGTGCCGACATCTGCGAGATGATCCGTCATAAAGTGCGCGTTGTACAAATAAATAACAATAAATTAGTTATCGTATCGTGACCTAGTGTTGTTTATTATTATTATTGTGTGTGTTTACTTTTTAAATAGACGTTGTTTTTTTGTTGTTGTGTGTGTGTTATATGTGTGTGAGTGTGTGTGAATGGTTTCCCTCTTTGGTTAAGGCTCTGCTTTGATGTTTCTTTTGGGTGAAGCACGTCGACGACACCGACAATAATAACTACATTGACGTTGACCGCATGATGTCGCTGTTGAGTGTTACAGGTTAGTTATTAAAATACCTGTAGTGTATTTTAAATTAATAAACTCTAGGGTTGGTCATAATAATATTAATAACAACCCCTATATTTACGATTTAATGTTAAAATTTCATTTTAAATTTACTCAACTAGCATGTAATCGACTAGGAGTTCTACCCCATTAATCATATACAGAGCTTTAGTAGGTACTCACTGGAGAGAAAAACTCGCAAATTTATCCCTCTATATAACAATAATAATAATAATAATATGTAGTTACAACCCCAAAATTTTTTGATGTATATTGAAATTTTAAAATTTTAGAAAGCTTTAGTGGCAATTTATACGTTCTAATAATCTAACCTTGAAAACCATTAGGATCGAAAATTCTGTTATCTGACCGATAATTAATATAATTGCGTCAAAATGGCATTAATGTTACGCTAATTATTCCGTTGTTGTCAAATATCGATTATTTATTAAAAATTATAATATTGTTCATTAATTTTCCGATCTATAAATTCGACTGACAGGAAATTTAACACTTTTAACAATTGATTGTATTATCAGCATGCTTGCGGTTAATCTATTTCCGTATATTGTTATCATATTTTAATTACATTGATGACGATTAAAGGAAACTAATAAGAAAACTTTATTGAAAAAAAAACAAGATCTAGTTGGAATTAATTAACTTATTATAAACCCGTCTTGTTGATATTTTAAGGGTTTGTAGACTTGTGTTGAATATTTATGAGAATGATAATTTGTTTGGAAAATTGGACGATTCAACATTTGAAATTCATCTCAATCTAAAATAAGTTTGATTCAATGTTTCTAAAGAGTCAATATGTCAACATACAATTCCCTTTCAAAGTCTGAATCAACAAAACCCCGAATGTCCATCCCTTAAACAACGACTACATTCCTATGTCAACACAAACATACACACACACACACACACACACAAAATAAGGTTTTCGAACGTTATTCTTTTTGTAGTTTAGGTTCTGTAGGTGTTCTAATTACACATTTATTTATCTCTAGTTGAATTTCGAATTGAATCGTTAAACTATAATTGAATAGATTGTAATTGTTGCGTATTGCTCATATTACATCGAATTATAGTTGAATTTCAGTTTCCAATAGAAAATTACATGCTTAGAATGGAAATCTGTTAAGGGAAGAAGTTGGGTGAGCCATTCAATTACCGTTCAATTATTTATAACAGCCTGATTTTTTTTACAATATCTCTATTGTTAACTCTAATTTACTTAAAAATGTAGAGAATTTCGTTATTTCTGGCTAATTAGAAAAAAGCTCTACATAAAGCTGGATGTAATAAAATATGGCAGGATATAAGGGTGTTCTTGCGCCAAACGCTTTTTTAAAAATTAAATATTGCGTTATTTTAATATTTCATTCGATGTTAATATGCTTTCTTTCATTCTTTACTAATAACTTCCTACACGAAATGTTTTCTAAACGTGTTTTCATTTCAATTTAGGAAAAACAAACGTGTACAAGTACAGAAAATTTATATTAAAGTAAAACTAAATTAAATTACATCACATTTTTCATGTTAAAATTAAACGACTCGTAAATCTTATACCACTGTACTATTTAATAACGCTGTTATAATTACCAGTAATTTAATTTCGTCTAAGGTCCAGTTGTTAAATTGAATCTCACTGTTTTATTATTGAGAATCTGTTGAAGATTCATCGATTTTTTCTTTTTTGAAGAGTATTCGAAAATCTCGACGTCTTTTAAATTTGAAATTTCTAGTGAATACTAACTAGACCTAGAACATGTTTCGAACGTGTCATGCACATAAAACTCAAATATATGGTCGTTAGTTTCGATAAGAGTTAGATTATATTTTAGTATTTGTTCGATTCGAAGAAATTTCAAAAAGTAGAGAGGTAGAGAGTTTGTGGTGTGGTTTTGGTGGATGCGCCGGAAATAACAAGAATATTTGGTAATTTTAGTACGTTTGAGGCTGTTATTAATCGCTTCGTTGATTTTAAACGTTTACAAAGACGATTGAAGGTGTCTTATTGCCGTTTAGTTAACAAATAACGCTTAAACCCTACATAATTCAGCAGTTTAATGACTTGCACCATACTGAAATGCGTTTAAATCAGGCAAATACAAGTATCTGTTATTTTCAATGTTCTGCATATGATTTATATTTCACACTTGTTTTCTGTGATGTAAAAAAGCTAAAAATGTAGCATAAACTATGAGAATATCTATGGATTAACCCTAATCAAAGAACGTACACAGTAAACGGATTCATTTCCAGAATAAACTTCATCTTATCCCACCATTAACTCTTACCTTAAATCTATTATTAAAAAGAGCTGTAAAATGTGAATCTAATCGTTAGTGTTTGGTGGATGCGCCGGGGTATGGATTTCAAAAGCTCAACTAGCTAGTTCAAGATGAACAAAATAAAATAAAAAGTTGAAAAAGCTTTCCGGGAATTGATCCAGTAGTTGAAAATGTTTCAGCAATCTGTACATGTTAATTTCGTTTATTTTTCTTGTGCCAACTGATTGTTATCATGTACAAGTTTCTCGATATTATCGTAAATGTTGTGTTTTTTTTTAATTTCCTGTAAAATTCCTGAATTTAAAACGATAAACTTTCAAAACTTCTTTACTGTATTGAAGCGTAGAAAAAATTTAAATTTTTTCAACAATTTCTATCACTTTTTTCTTGCTTTGCTGTACTTTCAGTTAATGTAAATAAGATCAATAAAACACTAAAATTGTAGCTTGGAGCACACTTTATTCAAAAAATATTTAAAATTCTCCACATTAAAATTTTAAAACATGCATCTGTGGCAATTTATAAATAAAGTATTACTAAAAGTGGCAAAGTTGCGCTATTTACATTGATTTAGGTGAAGTTTTGTTTTGACAAACAAGCGTGATCTGAAACAGAATAACAAATTCGATAATTTGTTATTCGAAAATTAAGCTTTATTGTAATTATGGTGCGTTTTCTAGTTCTTTCAACTCAATAATGGAATTATTATCGATAAAACTGTTTTATATTCAAGTTTTTGCATGTATTTCGTCGTGTTTTAAGAGGAGATTCAGCCTTTATTTGAAAATAATTTTTATTAAACGAAGAAAGTGGAGAATTACCGGAATTTGATTTGTTCTAAAAATATTTAAACACTATACTGAATTTTATTAATCTTGTACTTACACGAACCTCCATAGCTATATTATGCTTAAATCTATGTATATAAAAGTAATACGGTTGAGTATACCCAAAATTCCACAATAAATTCTTTGAATAATAAAGCGAATTTCCATCAAAGCAACTGTTAACAAACTCGAAATGTTCACATTGATGATCACGTACCTGAAATATTATCGGTGGAATTATTTTCTTTCAGTTAAGTTAATCTTGTATGTCTCTGGAGATACATTTAACGCTATTGGTGGTCTTTTATTCAATAGTAATCAACGATATCTTCTTGAAATGTATCTATCGTTATGTTTTTCTCGTTAGAATTACAAGGCGCACAATTACTGAGATGATTTGTTGTTGTGAATAGCAAAACGAGAACCTTCGATTATTGTATTCGAGAAAAAATTCAAATATGTTTCGTATAGATTGATTGTTGCTTCAAGCACTGCTGGTTACGTTTTTCCTGTCCGAAATTGCGATGTTGATCAACGGAATGATTGTGATTTTCTATCAATATGCTGGGAATATTTCTAGTCGTTATATTTTGTGAGACATGCAAAATTGTTGTCTTTTTTTAAAGGAAAAAAATCAATAGATTTGTGGGGTAACTACCCTAGTTTTGCAGATTATTACGTTTCTTGATTAGTGGATAAGCCCGATTAGAATTTCCACTTTTTATAAATTTTTCCAAGATTGAAACAAGATTCGTTCCCTTTAATTTCACGGACTGCTTGTCAATTTAAGCCTTGCATTTTTTTGGTCAGGAAAATCAGAAAGAACATTGTCCGCTATTTATCAACGTAACTATGTTTATTTAAATTTATTTATGGCTGGATTTCTTGAGACATGCGAGATTAGCGAACGTGCCATAGTTAAACTTGCATGAGACTCGGCTTAATGATGTTAATTATCAGTATTTTAACACTAATAGATACCTGAACATGTGTAGGCTTTGATAATATTGTTACCATTATTTTTCCCTTTCAATTAGTGTTTAGTATATCAACAAGAATTTAGTATATTTAGAAAAAGTATATTCGAAAAACGCCAAATAACGAGTGAGCTTTGGGACACGTTTCTTATACTATTTTTTCTATTTTGCACCCCCTTGCAACTGTTTTTTAAGAACATTGAATTCTTAAAATTTAGAAAATTTGGCAATGGTTGGTATCGTTAACATGACAATTAGGAATTCAATTATTATTTTGTTAACTCAGCCACTTGTTTCTCTTCATACTTTTAAAAAATTGTAATTATGTTAAAAAATGAATAAAAGCACTGGTAATAAGGATTTAAAATTATTAAAGAATTTCTTTAACATAGCTTGCCAGCTGTCTTTTGAATTTAAGTAAATCGTTTATCTACCAATCTTGACAAAATAAATGACACTAGCTACAGAGCTGTGAAGTTTTTCAATTTTCAAATCAGTTTTTGAGTTAATTCATTTTTGTGACTAAAGGGGATTTCGGACCTATATGTCGATTCGGTGTGTGAAAATAGTCACTTTTCAAACAGCGATTACTCGCTTGCTTTTTAAGATAATGACAAGAATTGACCTGCGTTGGATAGACCATTTCAAGATGCAAGCTCTAAAGCTTTCTATTTTGGAAGAATGTGATAAAATTCTTAATAGCAGACGAAACTCTTGAACCCTGTTTTTTTCGTACATGTTCTTTCATAATTGACTAAAACTTAGCTAATATTATCGATTTTCAATAATTATCTAGTGATTTAGATAGAAAATTGAAAAAGCTTTCCAAATCTTCAAGAATTTTCCCGATATGTTTTTTTATCTTTCCGTCAAGTGAAGAAAATTTAGAAAATTTTCCAAACGTGATGTCATGCCTAATTTTCAAAATAGAAAATCATACTCCCGCACTTAGAAAATCAAGCGAGTTTCACGGAAAATTTAAACCTATTCTTAACGTATTATTTACAAGTATTAAAATTAATTAATTTGCCTCTTGATTTTTATGAAAATATCGGAAATTTTATATACTTTACGACCACATCATTATAATGGAAAATAGTTTGAAAATCTGCCTGGAAATTTGATTTTCAATAGGTGCTGTTTGTGTTACAATGCGCTGTGCACCAGATGTTGCACACTAACTCACAACAACATTGACAACACAAACATGGTCTATTTAAAATCAAATTTCTAGGCAGATTTTCAAAATATTTAGGATTATAACGATAAGGTTCGTAAAGTAAATAAAATTTCCGATATTTTCATACCAATGTAGAGGAAAATTAACTAATTTTAGTACTTGTAAATAATAGGTGAAAAAGGGGTTCAAATTTTTTCTGAAACTCACTTAATTTTCAAAATTCGGTTTTAAGCGAGCTTCATGTTTTCGGCTTTCACATTACCTTTCTAAATTGGAGAGTATGATTTTCTATTTTGAAAATTATGCTTGGCATCACTGTTGGATTTTTTTTTTAAATTTTCTTCAGTTATCGGAAAAGTAACAAACATATCGGGAATAATCTTAAAGATTTGGAAAGCTCTTTCAATTTGTTATCTAAATCAATTGATAAATATTGAAAATCGATAATATTGGCTAAATTTTAGCCAGTTATGAAGGAAAATTTACGAAAAAAACAGGGTCACAATTTTATCACATTTTTCCAAGATAGGAAGCTTTATAGCATGCACCTTGAAATTCTCTCTCCAACGCATGCCAATACAGGCTACTTTGAATGCAATATTTTCAGAAATGAAAATTGAAATCGAGATTTGATCGGCGACACCCATGTAGTTGATTTTTCTCTATTTATTCATGCAAATTTAATTAAATTATTTTCACTGTACAAGAAGTTATGTGGCCCAACTTGACACTACGTTTTTAGGACAAACATCATGCTATTTCCGGATATTTGGGAAATCTAATCGGTTTTCCACCGAAAATCGGGCGTTCCCCCATGAAGAATAAAATTTGCGATCGATTGAGGTATTGCCGAGTTCAATACCTCTTACCGTTTTCAAGCTATGTGGCCTAACATTTCTCTTGTGGAATCTCTATGTAATTGTATGATTTTAGTCTAGCATTTAGTACCAGGGACGGATGGGGTTCTATAAAGCGGCCCGGGAAAATAATGTCAGCG